>VUYV01000156.1:1256535-1279411 GCA_008711295.1 Anarhynchus alexandrinus | reverse complement strand
AGGGGGGGGGAAGAGGGAGGGGAGGGGGGGGGGGGAGAAGGGAGAAGTGGGGACAGGGGAGGGAGAGGAGAGGAGAGGAGAGGAGAGGGGTGTCTGTCCCGGGGAGGGATGGGTGCGCATTGGGGCCTCGGGACTCACCCTCTGCAGGGCTGCAATGCCCTCTGGGTGGGCTGTGTTGGTCCCTCGCACCTCGCCCGGGTGTGAGCAGCCCATGCGGTGCAGCCGGGAGGGTCGGGATGCTGGAGGTCTCCATCGGTGTCGTGGTCCTCAAACCAGGACAATCGGCCACCATCTGCGGTTGCCTCGTCCAGAGGAGAAGGGGTTAACCGCTCCCTTCAGTGCCGCAGCACTAAAGTTCATTACTTTTGCTAATTGCTTTGAAGCCAGTGATTCAGCAGCTAATGGAAAATGTATCTCTCGGTAATAGATTAATTGGCCGCCGCTGACCAGTTTGCAACAGGGTGTTGGGAAAGGGGCTGCAGCCCCTCGCCGAGCGCCCGCGCCGCGCCGCGCCGCCCAGCACCGCCGTCCGCGGCAAAACGTGGTTTCGCAGTGCCCGGCTGGCAAGGCAGTGCCACAGCGGGCCGGTGACAGCCCAGGGGGACGCAGCGGATCCGGCGGCTGCGCCCGCGCAGGGGACGCTGCGGTGTGGCCGCAGGAGGTGGCTGCATGGACAGGCGGCAGGGCTGCGTGTGACAGCAAGGTGGCCAGATGCTGCACGGGGTGGCAGCTCGGGTAAAGGCTTTCCCTCCTGCCTTGTGACAAACGCTGCCCTTTAATCCGCAAACAATTGAAATGGGGGGGTGGGGAAATAATTTAAACGCAGCCCTATTAATGACACCGCCGGTGTCACCAGAGAAGCTTTACTTTCCCGTATAATGAATGTGGCCATAAGTGCTTTGCAACCATATGGTGATTATGTTTAATAAAGGACATTTTCTGTAATTAAATAGTTTTATTAAGGCATTATTAGCCCTTTAAGTTGAAAAATAGCTGAACAGAGGTGTAATAAGGTGCTAGCATCTGTATTCGGTGAACAGATGGGTGGGAAGCTCCCACCCTTGTGCCGAGCGCCCGGTCGCGGGGCCGGGAGCCGCACTGTGCCACGAGGTGCCACCGGCAGCGGCGACATGTGCCGTCTCGTGTGCTGCACGCCGGGCAGCTCCGGCCACAGCAGGTTTTGCTCGCTGCCAGCGCTGGGGCTCAGGACCCCACCACGCTCCCAGGGGGGCTGCACAGCAATGCTCCCCTCTTCTGGGGCGCCGGTACCGACGTGCGAGGGGACTGCCGGCTGCCACCCTGCTGGCACCCCGTTTTTACAGCCACAGCACCGGGGCTGTGCCGTGGCCGGGACACCGCCGCACCGGAGGGCTCCCGCTCCCCTTCCCCAGCGCTGATTTGAATAATTCAGCGTGGCCGCGTCTCGGGGGCACCGTTGTCTTCAGCGAAGGCAAATCAGCAGCCCGGACAGCCTGTTAAGAGGCCCCCAGCCTGCTGCCTTCTTCTGTAAATCAGGATTAATGAGACGGTAGAGGAAACTCAAAGCCCAGTGCAGCTCTGCTGGCAGCTCGCGCCGCGCCGCAGCCGGGCGCGCCAGTGGCCACTGCCTTCACCTCCCCCGGCAGCGGCGGTGCCAGCCCGCAGCGTGCTGGTAACCAGCCCTCGCCCCGCGCCGACGGTCCCCACCGCAGCCGCAGGTCCTCTGCTGCCGGTGGCGGGGTTGTCCCATGGGGCACAGCCTGTGCCATCACACCCCCGGCAGTGCCGCACCGCCGGCGGTCCCCGGCACACAGCCTGGGGGTGTGCGGCGGGGGGAACACGCTGTTGTGGTGCTGAGCGATGCCCCACACCACTGGGGTTGTCCTGCAGGTAGAATCCTGCAGGTACCAGATGGTGGTAGCCAGGGGACCAGGCTTGAGCATCCTCTTTGGAAGGGCTCTGCACCGTCCTCAGCGCGCAGTGGGCTTCAGCCCCACCTTTGTACCAGCGGGTCGTGCCGGCCTGCCATCGCAGAGCCATCCTCCTGCCGGGTCTGGCAGTGAGGGTCTCCTTCCAGCTGCCTTGCCCCCCCACGCTGGCACTCGCCGTGCTCTCAGCCCCGAAGCTCCCCTGGGAGCAGGACAAGGATGGGGAAGAAACCCTGCGGAGAGCCGCCCGTGCCGCTGCCCTGCGCCGGCAAGCCGTGCCCTTGCGCTGGAGGAGGGTTGGACGAGTGGGGCTGGGGGGGAGCCTGCAACGCAGGCGTCACATCTGGTGCAGTTTTGTGGCCGTAAGGAGGTGCAGGGTTTGTGTCGGACCCCGCCAGCTCTGGAGAAGAGGAGCCACGGGCACAGCCAGCCGGTCGCGCAAGCACTGACCGGAGGGGAGAGAGGTGTGACATTGCTGGTAGCGGTTTTTTCTCCATCTGAATTTGTGCGGCCTGTCCTCTAATCATTTGTACGTTATCCATCATCCTCTGCCTCCCCATCCCTGCTGTCGCACAGCTCCAGGCAATCTATCTTACAGTTAAAAAATTGTCTCTCTTACACAGGGGCTTTCAAACAAGACAAATAGAAAGAATAAGATCTGGTATTGAGATGCTGCGTACAGGGTGTGATACATAAAGCGGCGGGTAAAAGATCCCATCTGATTGTCGGGAGCAGATCTACGGCGCTGTCAGCATTGTGCCGTCCATCCGGAGGGGGATGAGCAGGATTTGGCCCCAGCTGAGCGGCAGCATCTCCTCTCCGCCGCAGCCCCAGGGCTGGAGCAGGACCGGGCGTCCGCGGTGGCTTCCCCCACACCCGAGGTGGCAGCCTGGCGCAGAGCCCACCCGCACCGTCAACCGGCGGTTCCCAGTCTGCCGGGACTCACCCTATTGCTGCTGCTCTTGTTCTGCCTGTGGAACCACTCACATCTCGCGCGTTTTGGGCTCTGTTATCCGCTGGTGCGGACGGCGCTGGGCGGGAGAGGGCAGGCGGCACCGCAGGCTGAGCCCACCGCAGCCGCCCCAGGAGCCGCACAGAAATCTCAACCCAGAGAACAGCTCCGACCCCACAGTCGGGGTAAAACTCTGTGGTTTTGGTACCGGCAGAGATGCACCCGGTCTGTGGGTGACTCTGCCGCTGCGGCGGCTCCGCGTCGCCTTACAGGATTTCTTTTCTTTCTGTAATAAAGTTATTGCACTCCCCGCGCTCTTCCTCTGCGCTGGGCAGAGCTCTCCGGGGGCGGCTGATGCCGTGGGGAGCGGTGCCCTCGGGGCAGCGGCTGTACCGGTGCCCGCGGGTGCAGCGCTGGTGGCGATCTGTGCCCGGGTGCGAATCGGATAGTTATAGCGTTATTAAAATGCCGATGAGAGCATCATCCCGCCATGGAAGACAAGAGGGGTGCCCGCCACGCACCCTGCCTCCCCCGAAGGTTTTCTGCTAAAACACACCTGCTTTTGAGGCGGAGTGGATAAATACACGCTCAGAGCCTGTCCGTGCCTGCGCACGCTCAGAATAGCTGAAGGATGAGGATGAAACACTAAATGTTCCCCTTCCAGCCCGGTTCCTGGGGGTGTGAGCGCCCGGGGAGCCGCGGCTGCCGGCAGGAGCGGTGCCGGTGCCGGGCTGTGCCGGCGGGGAGCGGGGGATGCTGCGGCTCCGTTGCGATGCAGAACCTCGCTTTTTCCTTGCTCCCTAATGAGACAAAATAAATTTACGCGGTGCCGGATCCCTCTCCCCCCCCTCCTCCCTTCGCTCACGCTGAAGCAAAGGCAGTTTTACGCTGGTTTAGACAACCTCCGCTCTCGCCTGAGCCGCGAAGCTCGCAAGCTGCCTGCATTTTTATGAGCTGACTTGTTATATGCGCTGGAAGTATGCAAAATATGTCAAGCCCAAGCAGAGATTTGAATCGAAATGACTCTAATTACTTGTAATAATTTTTGCATTCCAACATAAAACAATGTTAAAAAAATTCCATTACAATAGTTAAAAGACAAATCATTTAGCGGGTCCCTTGCTTTACCGCTTTATTAGACAATTTACTTTGCGACGTTTCGAACGTGCGACGGGGCGGTGGCCCGGAGCTGCTCCCCTGGAAGCTGCGTGAGCAGAGGGCTCATCCCTTGCCATTACTCAAAAAGCCATCACTGTAGGACCAACGGCCTTCTCAAATTAACCCCCCTCTCCAGTCGTTAGCACGGCAGGAGACTGGGGGGAAAAGCCGGGTCCTCTTCCTCCTCTCCTTCCTTTCTTCATCTCTAAGATGCGCCGGGTTGATTCCTCAGGAGGACGAGGAGCACCGCGGCGGGAGCTGCCCGGCCCCCGGCGAGCACCCGGCGCTGCGCAGCCCCTGCGCGGGCCGGAGGAGCAGGGACGGACCCCCTTTATTTATTGTTAAGCGGTGCAAATAACCCCGGGGGGTTCGGCGCAGCCTTCAGCGGGGAGCTGCCGCGGGCGATGCCTGCAGCCCCAGCCGGGCCGCTCACCGGTGGCCTGAAATTTTATGGGTTTTTTGGTTTTGTTTTTATTTTTTTCAGTGGGAAACTTGTCTGAGCTGGTCCTGCTGGCTGCGCAATGGGCTTGCAAAATCTCATAACGCCGCTAAAGCAGAAGGTGTCTCATTATCGGGAATAGAGCAGTGTTTTAGCAGCGAGAGAAACTAAATAATGTCTGGTTGCGGCAATGAAACCGCGTCCCCTCCAGTCATTAGTGGTTGGCTACTGGGGATGACTAATTCGGCTGTAAGCACCAGCTGATGGCCCGTAGCTGGGTTTCAGCACTTTTGGGTTAATGATGCCATAAGAATAAAGCACTGTCTGTTTTCTTTTTCTTCCTTTCTTTTTTCCTTCCTTTTTTTTTTCTTCCTTTTTTTTTTTTCCCTTCTCTTTTTAAATTTCTACCCCTGCCCTGGGAAGGCTGTTCAACCCTCCAAAGCCCAGCGCTAACCCCTCTCTCCCTGACTGCCCCGGAACCAGGCGGTTTAGCGCTCAGCTTTTCACGTTCCTGCAGACGCCGATGTTTACAAGCCCAGCGCCCGCCGCAGAGAGCCCCGGCACTATTACATTTGCATTTTTTTTGCAAATCTTTTCCATCTGGCTGCGAAGAGTGGTGCGGGTGGCCGGGGCAGGGGCACGCTCTCCCAGCCCAGGGCAATGCTGCCGTGAGAAGCAGGCGGGCGGCAGCGGAGCTGGTTTCTGACCCCCCCCCGACCCTCCAAACCAGGGTGTGGGGAAAGGCTCAGACCTCCCTGCGCTGGAAGACAGAGATGTCCCCTGCCCGGCTGCTGCCGCCCCTTCTGCACAGGTGGGGTTTCATCCACTTGGGTGGTGCAGAAGGCCTTTAGTCCAGGCGTACCTGGAGCCCTTCCCCAGGCGTGTTCAGGCTCAGAGCCTGTCCCGGTTTCAGCCGGGAAAGAGTTAATTTTCTTTCTTGTGGTTGCTGTCTTTCAGATTTGGTATGGAAGGAATGTCAACAGTGCATATTGTTTCAGTTGTTGCTAAGCGATGTTTATGTTTTTCAAGGGCTCTTTTCAGCCTCCCATGGAAGCTGAGAAGGAGCATAGGCAGAACAAGGGAATGGGCGATGGAATATTGCGTACCACAGATGTCATGCTCAGTGTATAAACAGGGGTTGGCCGGGGGTGGAGGGGGAAACACACAATCACTGCTCCGACGNATTACATTACTTATGTCATAATTATTATTGTTATTTTCCTTTTCTGATATTGTTCTATTAAACTGTCTTTATCTCAACCCACGAGGCTTTTTTCCCTTTCCCCTCCTTTTCTCCCTCTCCTCCCTGCCCTTCTTGGGGGAGGAAGAGGGGGGGGCAGCAAGCGGCTGTGTGGTCCCGACTGCCGGCTGGGGGTTACCACGACAGAGCTGCTCGCACAAGGCAAGGCTGCCCCCGTGCCACGTGTGCGATGGACCCCCCGAGGGACCATCCCCTCAGGAGGGCAGGATCGGGCAGCAGCGTGCTTCAGGGAAAGCAGCCGGACACACGGGAGGGACGGTATTTACTCAAATAATCCCCAAAATTTGAAAACACTCTCTCCTAAGAATCTTATTAATTATAAATTTGCATTCTTTTCAAAAATTAATAAACACAGAAGGTGATGTAAAATAGAGATAAACACGCATCAGGAATGCCCATTCTCACCAGTATTTTGGAAAATTTAGCATAAACCACAGGTACAATGCGAAGAATTTACGTAACTATGAATTACATCATGCACATCTCTTTTCCTTATACATTTAGTTTCCTAATTTTTTACGACCGCAACTCGGATTTTCTTGCCTTTCGATGCTGTCATGACAGTTTCAGTGTTCAGGTCCTCGTTGATCTGCGTTCTGCAGGCGGTGCGGCGCACGGCTGTGGCACACGCGGCCCCCACGTGCCCCCCAGGGCTGGAGATTCAGCAGCTCCATCGCTGCGTCCTGGCCCCATCACATCCTGCCCCACACGCAGTCGTCTGCCTCAAGCCTGACCTCCATCGTGGTGGGAGAGGATGGGATGGGATGGGGATGGGGATGGGGATGCCTTGGTGGACCCCCCAGGAGCCAGCCCAGCCAGCCTGGCTCACAAGTGGTTTCAACAAGCCAAGATCAAGAACTAAGGCGATGCGGTGCAGGTGTGGAGGTGTCAGGGTTTGAATCCCTGCAGCTGGGCACCTGTCAGTCTGCTGCTTTGATTGAATCTCATCCTGGTAGCTTTGGCAGCAAAACCACTATAATTTTTATGACAAAATAATAATAATTTACAAAAGATAAGGTGTTGCACAAAGCGCATCAACAAGTTAATGGAAAATTCCACTTTGCAGATGGGGGTTTGGGGTTCCTGGGGATTATTTGAAAATTATAAGTGACTCAAGACGATCCCCGCTGGCAGGGAAAGCGGGGTTGCCGCTGCTGTGTGGTGGTGGCCACGGGTCCCCACAGCACCGAGGTGCTCGGACCACTGCACAGCGCATCCCAAACCTCCTGGGAGCCGGAGCTGCTTCCCCCTCCCCGGGGCAGATCAGCAGCGCAATGGGTCCCAGGCGATGCCTCTGCTCCGTGTGAAAAGCAAACGGAGGGACCGGGCGGTACAGAGACCACCCACGGCAGAATTAACCTCTATCCCAGCAAATCAATGTGCATTTTTTCCAATTTCTGCCTCATTCAAGAAGCGTGCAGGATAGATGCTAACGACTGAATGGGTGATTGTGAACCAACCCCCTCATTTACACTCTGCGTGTCGGCGTACGAGACCCAAGGGCGGCTGCTGAGGGGGTCAGCCCTGCTCCTGCCGCCCAGGGGACGGGGACCAAACCGGCCTGAATTAGCCACAGCAGGCAAGAAGTTCTATAACGCCTCCCAGCTTTTGAGGAAAATCCCCCCCCGGCAGCCGCTCAGGCGTGCAGCTTCTCCCGGCAGAGCTCGCTGGGCTTCGGTGCGTCTTCACACAGCGCCGGGCGCCGCGGGGAACTGGTCCCTGCCCGGGTCCTCGGCGATGGGGTGGTGGAAACAACCCATTGGGAACCCATTCCCAGTCCCAGCGATGGCCGGGAGCAGAGCGGTGTCACACTCAGCGCGGCCAGGCAGGGATGCAGCCCCGGAGGAAGCCGGGATGCGCAGCTCCCGCGTCCAGCCCTCGTCCCTGCGCCGCCACGGGAAAGCGCCGAGCGGGGCCGCTCCTCGCCGGGCTGCTGCCGGTGAGCCCGGGGAAGGGAGCGTCGAGCACGTGTCAGCAGCAGCCAACCCGGCCCTTCATTTAGACAGATTAAGCAAGTTGCTTATTGCCTGTGACATAATTTAGATGAATGGTGTGGGTAATCCATCAGGCAGACCCCTGCGCAGGCCCTGCGAGCAGCCGGTGGGGGATCCCATTACCTTACATGTGTTAACAGCCAAACTCCTTTGTATAAACAACAAAGTGGCTCTCCTGAAAAGGCCGATTTTCCTTCATTGTCTGGGAGAGGACCGGCGGGTCGGCGGTGATGGATGGCGGCGGCTGGCAGGGCGGGATGCGGCCGTGCCGCGGGTGAAGAGGGACATCGTGTGGGGATGCGCCGACGCACCGCGCCGTGCCACGCCGCGCCGCTGCAACTGCTGCACGCTGCATCCCCGCACGCCGCGTGGCTGTGCGACTGCAGCGCCGTGGGGCCGCATCCCTGCACGCGACGCTGCACCCCTGCGTGCTGCGTGCCGCATCGCTGCGCACCGCATGCGGCGCACCGCACGCAGCACCGCTGCGCTGCCACCCCTGAGCACCGCGCTCCCCCCGGGCTGCGCCGGCAGCACCCGCACCGCTGCCGGGCTCCCTGGGGAGCTTAACGAGGCTTAAACGAGGTTTGGTGTGGGGGGGTCAAACCCCAGGACTGGAGCTGGGGCGGTCCCCTGGCAACAATCGACATTAAAAGAATCTCGTTAGGCTTTTATTGGAGGCACAGAAAAGAAGGAAAGCAGTTACAGCATCTTAAACTTTGAGCGTTAAGCAAAGCTTTCAATCAACAAACCGTTTGTTTCCTTTCCCCTTGGCAAGAGCCAGGCTTGGCAAAGGGGAAACCCAAAACCCGCCAGCCAGCAGCGGAGATGGGGACACCGTGCTTGGGGCATCCGCTGGGACGGGCTGGTGGTGGAGCTGCTGCTGGTGGTGGAGCTGATCTCCCTTCCTTGGAGACGAAAATAAGAAAAAACACACACAAAGGGGAGAAAAACAGCAAAGAAAGAAACTGCTGCTTCCGTGTGTGGCATCCATCCCTCCGCGCTGCCTCAGCGGGCGCAGAGGGAGCAGCACGGGGACCCCAGCCCGGGGCTGCCGCAGGGGGCAGCGGGGAGAGGAGCACGGGCGCTGGCAGTGGGGGACGAGCCGTGGCCAGGGGAGCTGTTGGACCGGTTGCCCGAGAGCCAGCCGTGCCAGCGAGGCATCCCCGGGTACACAGGCACCCCTGCTCGAACCGCCCCGCATCCAGGAGCTGAGGTCTCTGGGCTCTTGGGGACGATGTGACGGCCACGCCAGAGACCTGACGAGGAGGATTCCCCGGAGCGAGCCCTCATCCCCCGGCACAGCCCGCAGAACACAGCACAGTGCTGGAGCTCACCCAGCGGTTGAGCCACCAAAGGTCTTCTCCATCAGGAGAGTCCCTGCCTCACTCCAGCCTTCAAACCAGCCACCAAAGCCGGTTTTTGCTCCTCAGCTCCCCACCAGGAACATTATCCCTTAATTGCTGCATTTATTCAGACTTATTCTGTATATCTAACAATAATGAGTATATTAGATATGTAATTATTACTGTCATAAACGTAATAGTGACAAAACAATAATTGAAATAGTGTCTATGAGGATAATTCACCATTGCAATTAATACTGCCCTGCTTAGTTAATATGTCACCGTTTAAAATAAATGCTGTCATTACCCCATTACTAATACTGTGTTATAATAATTATTGCGGTAATAATTAAGCGTCTATAGTGATCATGGATTCCCATAGATCGGCACGGAAATCACCGTAAATAACGCCGGAGGAAGAGGCGCCGGAGGAAGAGGTGAGTTTTAGCAGAGAGCTCGCCGTGGGGATGCTCTTTGTCTGCACCGGCGCGATGAAATTCATGAGCAGCGGCTCTGCTCGCTGACCCCTGCCCGCCCCGCCATGTCAGCCGCCTCGCCGTGCCGCTCCGGCAATCCTGCCCGCACCATCCCCCAAAGCGTTCGAGCATCCTTGCGCAGGACGGGGGGGATCTGGATGTACAGTGCCCCCCGGGCATCCCGGGAAAGCATCAACCATCCAAAGTTAACACCAACCCTTACCATCTCCCCCCCAAGTCTACGCTGGATGGGGGTCCCAAAGCACCTGGGATGGGCACATTTCCCCAGGGACATGTCACACGAGCAACAGCTCTTGTGCAGAGGAGGGTCCTGCCCCGTGGCTGAGCGGGTGAATAAGCCCCACTGGTAAAAACAGGAGGATAACGGCACCCGGCGCCGCCCAGCATCATCAGTTGCTCCGCTTTTTGACTTTTTTTTGGCACAGAAACTTCCAGAGTGGGAGCTCTCCCGGCCGGTTGGCAGCAGGGCAGCGTTGCTGGAGCCCCGCGGCGCGGTGCCCTTCGCCCCTTCAGCCCCCTGCCCCCGCCTCCCTCCCATGCCTTTGGCCGAGCGCATTTTCCACCCAACGCAGGTACTCCATGATAACTCAACTTTACTGGAGCTCAACTCAATTTTCTCAGATTAAATAAAATTTCAAAGTGTCACTCACCAGCAAACTATCCGTTGGAAGGTGGTTGATTTTTCTAACCCTATCTCTGGTCCAATTACAATTTTTAATCTATATGTAGATAATGGTGAACAAAACCCCTGTAGAAATGTCAAGAGTGAGGAGGTTATTAGCTTAGTTTTAATTACTGTCTATCATTCTTAGAAAACTGCGGTAACCTGATAAATTAGGTGACAGCTCCGGTTGTAGGAGTTTAGGTGGGCTTTAAAGGCAGGTGGTTTTTTTTTTAAACCAGAGGTATTTGGGGGTGGGCTGTCCTTCCAGGAGGGCAGCAGTAACATCAGCAGGTTTTGCCGGGTCTCCTGCCGCGTCCCCGTCCCCGGAGCGGGCACCGGTCCTCCTGCAGCACCCGGCCCCGACGGCCGGGAAATCCCCCCTGTCTTCCGCCGGGGAGATGCCGGCGAGGCGGCTTATTTGTTCAAACCATCATTTGAGGGGAGTTTTGTTTCTAAATGAGCAGGGGACGGGCGCCCAGCGCTCGTCTCATTGACAAACAGTGTGTCCATCGCTTTTAAGGAGACAAGCTGCCATTCCGCTCCCCTGAAAAGCACATAATATGACAGGTGAAATGTCAGAAATGAGACTAAAGGCTTGGGGAAAACATTCTTCAGCTGTGAAGTATTCCCGCTAGGAATGTTAAACCGTAGATTAAACGTAAATGTCGCTAAAAGCCTGGAACGCACCACACTTCGTCAGCCGCGGCCCCCGACGTGTACACACACACACACACACACACACACACACATCGCCGTGTGTGCGCACGTGAGGCTGTTCACTGCCGGACTCGGCAATTCCAGCGGCTCTGGAGCTGCCGAGACGGGTCCTGGCCGAGGGCCGGGGATGGGGATGGGGATGACATGGGGATGGGGATGAGATGGGGATGGGGATGGGGATGGGGATGGGGATGGGGATGGGGATGGGGATGAGATGGGACGAGACGGGGATGGGATGAGATGGGACAAGACGGGGATGGGATGAGATGGGACGAGACGGGACGAGATGGGATGGCACGAGACGGAATGGGACGGGATGGCACAAGATGGGATGGCACGAGGATGGGATGANTGGGGATGGGGATGGGGATGGGGATGGAGAAGCAGCACTGGGTTGTGCCGCCACGCTCAGGGCAGGGGCAGGTTTCGGGCAGGACAGGGGTGATCTCCCCCCCCGCTGTGGCCAGAGCTGCCCCCGGGGTCTGCTCGGGAGGGTTTCCCAAACCTTCATCTCCGAAGACACTGCCGGGCACATGGCATGGCTTGGAGAGGGTCCGGGCTGCGCACGCCACGGCGGGAGGGATGTTGGGGGGATGCTCCAGCAGCGGCAAGGCCACCCCCCCGCCGCGCTCTCCCGTCCCCACGCAGGAGCTGTGGGCTCGCAGGTCCGCGGGGATCGCCCGGCGTGACAGGGCTGTATCCATCAGCCAATAAACAGTTCATTGCACTGAAAGAATTATCTTTGCTGGCATTAAGGTCGGCTGTAACACAGACATTATTACTGGCGGGAGGCATATAAGTAGAGGCTGTGGCAGATAGCAGCCTGTAACTCTTTATTATTTATACCGAAGCTCCCGGGAGGCGGAGGCGCGGGTGCCCGCAGCCCGCAGGGACGGCTGCATTCGCCCCGCGCTTCGTGGGGACACCCTGGGACGGGGTATGGGGAGCGGAGAGCTGTGATGCCCGGTCCAGCCGCGGCTCCTGCCGTGTGCTCCGGGCAACGGTCTGCGCACCGCCCGCAGCCCTGCTTTACCCATGGGTAACACGGGAGAGAGTAAAACCCGGCAGACGTTTAAGGACGCGGTGGGGTTTCAGCTGCGCCCTCGGCTGCGCCGGCCGCGTGTTGGTCCTGCTCAGCGCAGCCCACACCGCTGGCGGTGCTGCCGGTGCTGCCGCGCAGTCAAAAGCATCCCGGTGGCAAAGCGCCCCGCTGGCAGCTCGGGCAGCCGGGGCGGGCGGCTCGGCTCGTGCTCGGTGAGCCGAGAACCCTTCAGGAATTCACCAGCCGCATCCTTCATGGCATTAAGCTCATTTTTTTTTTTTTCTCTAAATAAAACTCGTGCGCGCTTACCTGCAGCACGCTGCCCGGGCGCCGGCAGCTCCCGTCGAGCCCCGGGGTGATGTTAAACGCCCGCAGGGGTCAGAAAACCGCGGCTGTGCCATCCGCCTGACATTGTCATGGAAATCCTGACGCCCTTCCGCACTTTCCGAAATTAAAATGTGCCTCCGCTATAAGTTGTTATCAAAAATAGAAGCATTTTATCTATCTTTAGTACAGAACACAGATTGCATGGAGACATTCAATTTGGAGTCAATTTAAATTTCAATTGTCTGTGAAATCTAAATCAATAGGCTATAGTTCAATGGCGCTTTAATAAAACAGGACATAACAGAGAAATCATTAGGGATTACATATGATAAGAGATTGAAAACAGTGTCTGTGTAATGGTGGAGGAGCCATTAGAGAATTACCTCAAGCATTTGCGAGTAAACCAACAACCTCCTTCTCCTCCTGAGACTAACAAGAAGACTTAATTGTGCTGCAGCAGCTAAAAATACATCTCTGTCAGCCCTCGGATTGGTAGGCGATTTACAGGGACATAAAACCATCGCGGGGCTCCGCAGCGCGGGTCGGCCGGCTCTGCTCCCCAGCCGCCCTCTCGTCCCCCGCTGCCGTCCCTCGTCCCCCGCTGCCGTCCCTCGTCCCTCTGCCCAGCCGCGCTCCGGGAGCTGCTGCGCACGGGGGTGCGGCGGAGCTGCAGCTCCCCTTCACGTCTCCAGCGGTGTAATCACCGTCCGCAGCTAACGGGAAGGTAATTGAGGGTCTGGGCAGCTCTGGACACACAGCCAGGTATTTAGAGGTGATAACTACCTGCAGTGATATATTACCCCGGGTTAAACCTTTCCCTGATTTATGCGGACGGTGCAACATAGAGCAGCTCCCAAACAGCATTATTTAACTTTTATTTGCATTTAATAATAATTCACTTTTCCTTAGCTCGTTGCAAATTATCACAATCAGACTGGAGATGAGATTGGATTTCATCAGCCTTGGTTTCCCGCTCCTCGACGAGAGAATCATCTGCATAGAAATGGCGTTCTCGGGGTGAGAGGGGAGGACAGTGATCACTCATCTGCCGTGCGAGCAGCGCTGCCCCTGACTCGGCTGTGCCCGGGTCTCCTCGCGAGGCACAGGAGCAGGAGCAGGAGCAGCCGTCCCGGTACTGCATGGGTGGGTGACCCTTGGGGACGTCGGCCAAGGGGCTGGCTGGGGCGAAAGAGCAAATGCTGAGCACAGAGGAAGGGATGTGCCGTGGCTGTGCCTCGTCCAGTTGCTGTAAGAGAGGTGGAGGCAGCAAGGGGGTAGGAAGAGATTAGAATTAATTATATTCAATTAGATTAGATTAGATTAGATCAGGTTAGATTAGTTGGGTTGGATTGGATTGGATTGCATTGGATTGGATGGGGTTGAGTTGGATTGGATTGGGTTGGATTGGATTGGATTGGATTGGGTTGATTTGGATTGGGTTGGATTGGATTGGATAGGGTTGAGTTGGGTTGGGTTGGATTGGGTTGGATGGGGCTGAATTGGATTGGGTTGGATTGGATTGGATTGGATTGGGCTGGAATGGATTGGATTGGATTGGATTGGATTGGATCGGATCGGATGGGGTTGAGTTGGATTGGGTAGGATGGGGTTGAGTTGGATAGGGTTGGGTTGGGTTGGGTTGGATTGGATTGGGTTGAGTNGGGTTGGGTTGGGTTGGGTTGGGTTGGATTAGATTGGATTGGATTGGATTGGGTTAGGTTGGGTTGGGTTGGATTGGATTGGACTGGGTTGGGTTGGATTGGATTGGGTTGGGTTGGGTTGGATTAGATTGGATTGGAATGGATTGGGTTAGGTTGGGTTGGGTTGGATTAGATTGGATTGGAATGGATTGGGTTAGGTTGGGTTGGGTTGGATTAGATTGGATTGGAATGGATTGGGTTAGGTTGGGTTGGGTTGGATTAGATTGGATTGGAATGGATTGGGTTAGGTTGGGTTGGGTTGGATTAGATTGGATTGGATTGGATTAGATTGGGTTGGATTGGGTTGGATGGGGTTGAATTGGATTGGGTTGGATTGGGTTGAGTTGGATTGGGTTGGTTTGGATTACATTGCATGGCATTGCCTTGCCTCGCACAGCTTCAGGTGAGGTGGCACGCACTGCGTGGGCAGTGGGGACCAGCCCCTCCCCAGGCCGGCGGATGGTGTCCCTGCTGCTGGCGGGGGGATGCTCCCGTGCTGGTCCCCAGGCCTCTGCCCTCCCCACTCCCTGGGGCCGGCCCCGTGCCCGGCTTTGCCAGGCAACATCCCCCCTTGGCAATTCAACTGAAAATAGTTTTAACTGCTGCAAATGCCATTTGCACCGGTCTAGGGGGGAATCAAGGCAACAGACAGAAGGCACTGACGTAACGACGAGAATTTTGCCAGGTCGTCAGAAAAACCTCAACAGCCAAACCCAAGATGTCCGCGGCCACCGCAGGGCCTGAGCCAGGCAGGGCAGAGAGGTGCGTGTGTGCGTGTGCACGTGCGGGTGCACAGAGGAGTTTGCTAGACAGAGATTTAACACAAAAGCGCGAGGACCGAACTGACACGGAAACCTCCGTCCCTCCGGGGTGGTGCGGAGCGGCTGCGTGGGGGGGGACACACCAAGGGATGCTCGAGCGGCTGCCGGGGGGAGCGGAACGCGCTGCCCGGCCGGAGGAGGGATGGATTTGCCTATTCCGTACCAGCGTGATAGGGGAAAAAAATCTAACCCCAAGATTAACAATTTCAATAACAAACCAAGCGAAGTTAAGGGCATTTGAAAAATGTTTTTACAACCTTTGGTTAACCTGCAGTAACAGCTGTTTGAGTGCGTATAAATAAGACTATTCTGCGGAGGAGACAGGAAAAATTGGTTTTATTTTAAAGGACACTGTTTGGCTCCCGCGGTGCAGTGGCATCTGAGGAAATATTGTGTAGCGGCGACTGCGCGTCATGTTTAATACTCAGAAATGCAGCCATGGAGAGCAATACATCCGCTGGCTCCTGACAGCTGGAAAGCCGGGGTGTATTTTAAAAGCAGCTTCTCTCTCAGAAGGGAAATTCTGAGAGGGATGCAGATGAAAAAAACACCTCCAGAATAGCCGGGATGTGAGCCGCCTGGCCAGGGGTGCGAGGGTCGTGGTTCAGGGGTGCTCGGGGGACACGGACGGGGCTCGGCAGGGGCTGCCCGGCTCTGCCCCCCCCCCCCCGGCAGCGCTGCCGTCGTGTCCCCAGCGCCGGACGGAGGTGCCCCAGCCCTGGGTGCTGGCACCCACCCTGGCGGCACCGCAGGGACAGGGGCTGCCACGGCCGCGGGAAACACATCCCCGGGAATAAGGGCTGTAAAACACAAATAATCCCCGATGCCCCTTTTGTTAGCAAAAATCATGGCCTGGCTTGGAACCAGAGACATTCTTTTCTCCACCTGGAAATAAAAGTGTCACGCCGCTCGCCGCTTCAAACCCCGCCAGAAAGGACTCGGGAGTCCACTAAAGAGTGAGACTTTAAGCCTCGCCGTTAAGAATTACAAGAGATCCGCTGGGCAGCGTGGAAATACAAGAAATACTACAATGCCAGCGCTAAAACCTAATGAGAAATGGAACAAGCCGAGACAGAAGCTTAACAAGAAATACTGGACAAGTCCCCCAAGAAAAACTACAGGCAGCAGCGGAGAGGAGCTGCCAGCCAGCTCTGCAGCTGTATTGATCAGGGCCGGAGAAATAAGAGGAGGCCTTTGGAAAGTAGATAAACAGGGAGATATACAGCGGGAGAGGTCCAGAACTGATGAAAACAGGAGAAAATGCGGCTTAAATCAAAGGGCAAATACACAGAAAGAGAAAAGGTAATAGGATTTGTGTTTATGGCTAAAGAGGAGAGTTGTGGGGAGGTGATGAGACGCGGTGGTAATTGAAAAGAAATGGAAAATGGAGCTCAGTATAAATATTTTCTTGGGAGAAAGTGGGCTGAAAACTCGAAATAAGCCGTTACTGATACCGGTTCTAGCCTGAATCTGGGAAGAATATGCAGGGAGGTGTGAGGGGGGGTGGGGTGGGCAAGGGATGGGGAGGGAAAGAGAGGGATTAAGGCGCAGAATGGCTCAGACCTGCCCGGGGTGACCCCTCTCTAAGCTGTGCCGGGGTCAGGCGAGGGAGGTCTCCCCCGGCTGGGCAGAAGGCGGAGGATCCCCTTCCTCGCCTGCTCAAAAGCCGGTGGCAATGTCCCCCTGCCCCAGGCTGCGGCGTGCCTGTCCCCTCCCGCCTGCCCTGCAGCGCAGTGATGCTGCGGCGGCTCGGGGGGGCTCCTCCACGGGGAGCAGGGTGACGAGGAGCTCCTGGGCAGGGATGGTGTGGGGCAGGGATAGTGTGGGGCTGGGATGGCGTAGGGCTGGGATGGTGTGGTGCTGGGATGGTGTGGTGCTGGGATGGTGTGGTGCTGGGATGGTGTGGGGCAGGGATGGTGTGGGGCAGGAATGGTGTAGGGCTGGGATGGTGTAGGGCTGGGATGGCGTGGGGTAGGGATGGTGTAGGGCTGGGATGGTGTAGGGCAGGGATGGCATAGGGCTGGGATGGCATAGGGCTGGGATGGCGTGGGGCAGGGATAGTGTAGGGCTGGGATGGTGTGGGGCAGGGATGGCGTGGGGCAGGGATGGCGTGGGGCAGGGATGCAGTGTTCCTCTGCCCACCCTGGGGCAGGAGCTGGGCATGCAGCGTGGTCCACGGTCCCTCTGCCAGCGCAGGGGGACGATGCTGTCTCCGGGGACAGCACGGCGTTAACCCCAAAGCCGTAGGGGTTCAGGGATGGGGACGGAGCGAAGCAACCCTGTCCCTGGCAGCCTGGGAGCGAGGGGGCCGGGACCCACGGCGGGGCTGCGCGGGGCTGAGGGACGAGGCGCTGCCGGCTGCTGCCTGCCGGCACCTCGCAGACCCCAGCGCCATAACGCAGGCAGCCCAGGCACAAATCCTCCGCCTCCTGCCCACTAAATCTCGCCTGTCCCTGAGGCGCTGCGCGAGGCGCTCGCCGGCCTGCGGAAAATATGTGCGGGGTGCGGGAATTCGCAGCCGCCTCGCTCGCCCCCTCGGCGCTGGGCAGGGGTGGGGGGCTGCTGCGCTGGGAGGACTGGGGGGCACGGGGCAGGGGGAGGGGGCTCAGCCCCCTGCAGGGTGGGCACCTTGCGCATCGCGGGGCGCTGCCCGCTGTGCCGAGGGGGGTGAGCCCCGCTGCATGGGGGGGAGCTGGGGCCAGCGCCCCGCATCCCACGCGGGGTCAGCGGGTCTGGATGCGTGCGCTGAGCCCCAAGGGGGGCTGGAGGGGCTCTGGGTGATGGGGGGGGCCCACAGCATCCCACCGGGTGCAGCCCATCCATCCCTCTCCCACAGGGGAATTTTGGGGGAGGCTTCGCAGCCGCCCTAGCCACGGGGGCTATTTAGAGGTGGGGGATGCATTCCCCCCATCCCCTCACCCCGCACCCCGCACCCCTCGCAGCTCTCCAGCCGCTCCGCCGCGGTTGCCATGGCAATGAGAGAGGAAGGTTCCCCTTCGCCTCCCGTGATGCTCGGCGCCAGCGTTCCTCCGCACGGCCATGGCCGCGCTGCTGGGCCGCCGCTGAAATATTAATCAGAGCTAATTGCCAGGAAGCCACCCCCAATCCTCCTTGCTGAGCGCGGCAGCTGCCGGCACAGCGTCGTCCCCAGCCCACGGCTTGCCCTCCACGGCACCGCGCCGTCCCCGGCGGCGCAGGGAGTCCTGGTGTCCCCAAAGCTGGCCCGCACCGGGGCCCTGCAGTGGCAGAGCATCACTGGGGCTGGTCCCCTGCTCCTCCGAAATGCCACCAAACCCCCTCACACCGCACTGACGGAAAGCTGATCTATTCCCCACATCTAAAAGAAGTAATTAAACGGAAAGGTCGTTCTTATTTATTCTTTTGTTATGCGAGCTCCAAGCTCTCAAACAGTCAAATTAAGTCTCGGAAGTGTTTAATGAAGGATGCTGGGCTGCTCCGGGGCTGGGCTGCGGGACCCACGCCAGGGCGAGGGGAGGGTGGGAGGCGGCAGCCCCACAGCTCTGCCTGCCGGGGCTTTAGTGGCCGCCGCCGCTCGGAAGGAAACTTGTGTCTTATCGGGAGGCAGATTTGGGCAAAGCAGAGTGGGGGCAGCGGGGGGGCTCCCAGGCAAACAGCCCCTCGGTTCAAACAGCCGTTTGCCTGGCAGAGACACCCACGTACAACGACGGGGCTGCCCCAGCGACGGCACCACCGGTGCGCCCTCGGTGCTGCAGGCGGTGGGCACCGGCGCTGCCGGGCAGGGACGGGGCGACGGCCGCGCCGCAGCCGCAGCCCGGTGCATTATTCGTGCAAGAGCGCAATATTCGCAGGGGAAGAATTTTTTTTAATAGGGCCCCATGGAGACATCAGAGCAATTTTCAAGGAGGTTTGAAGCCACCGGGAAGCTTATTAGATCCGTTCTGCAGAGTTAATTTGATGTTGGTAATCAGTGAGCAAGTTAAGCAGTTAAGGAGATAGTGGCTGCTGAATGGTTTGGCTGTTTAGCCTGCTTGTAAGCAGTGGTTACTAATGAGTGGTTCATGAATATGAATGAGAGATGATTACAGTGTGGAAAGGGCAGTCAGCAAACCATAAACTTAATTTTAATCTTTTTATTATCAAAGTCACGTTATTAATAATAGACTTTACATTAAGACCGAGCTCCATCAGCCAATTACCGCGCTGCCCTGCATCCTCCGGCAGCGCTCAGCACCAGGCTCCGCGGGGGGCCGAGGAACGGGGACTGCCGCGCCGTGACGTGCCCATCACCGGGGCATCTGGTCTCCTCCACCAGTGTGGGATGGACCACCGGTGACTCTCCCTCGTCCCCCTGCCCGGGGCTGACGCTTGCAGAGCGGTACGAGGAGCCGGGCACTGAGACCACCCCATCCTCCCCTGGAACGCAGCAGCTCTGTCCCACCGGCCACGAGCATCCCGGTCACCGCCGCCGCCACAGGGGTGGCACATCGCAGCTGAGCACTATCCCTCGCTCCCCGTAAAAGGACGGTCCTATTGTCTCTGTGTCTAATTAATTATAATTATTTCCTCATGGCACTATCAATACGGGCTGCTCGTGTAATGAGGCAGCAGTTCCTGTGTGAAATGCTGAAGCAAGGGATGTAGAACATGTTAAAAAATATTAATCTACAAATGAAAATGATTTTAATTGGATTCTGCCTTTGGGGTCGGGTCACCGTTACATTTTCAATCAGAGTTGTCCAGTCAGCAAAGCGGCTGCACAGCCCTTTCAGATGGAAACGGCGAGTGGCTTGCAGAGGTTAATAGGAATGTTGGAAAATAAATAGGTTATTGATTGATAATAACAATAAGCTGACTCCAGTCCTACCTTGGTGACCTTCCCTCACCCAACTTAGAGAAAACTCAGTTAGCATCTAATTATGGATCGCCTTACAATCCCGCGTATTAATGAGAGCGCGCGGCAGCGGGGGCCGGCAGCCTGCTCGCGGCGGAGGGGAGACCCCGGAGCGCGGCCGGCCGGAGCAGCCGCGGCCACCCCGAAGGCGCCGTGTCCCAGAGAGACGGCGCGGGGGACCCCACGGCACGGCGGACCAAGCGCGTTCACCAGAAATCACGCCGCTCCCTTCCCCTCCCCAGCCCTCCCCGCTGCGCCGCGGGCACCGCAGGCATCCGTATCTCCTGGGCTGATGGGCACCGGGTTTCATCCAGTGAGCGTGTCCCTCGGGATCAGCCAGGCTGGTGTCCCACCAGCACTGCTCACCCGGCTGGCGGATGGAGAGGTTCTCCGTTAGGAAGCATCCCCGCCTGCCGGGAAGGCGGCTCCCCGCGAGGGGCGATGCTCGCTGAGCCGGGGCTGCCGCGGTGCACTTTGCCCCGGGGGTGGGGGGTGTTAAATATTGCTTGTGGTGGCCATCCAAGTGACAGCCCCCGCCTCGGTATGCAAAGGCGGCAGAAGAAAGGATGGTGGCTTTGCGCGCGCGGAAGTTTGTAGCGGATATTTCAATCGCTTCAAGATGCGCCAGGATCTCCCGACTTCAGCTTCGGCTTTACTCATCGTTCCGCACATGGCTTTCGGCTCTGTTTTGCTGCAAGATATGAAATAGTCATAACCATCTGGGAAACAAGTGGATTCCAGCCCGTTGGCACAGCTCTCCTGGAAGAGCAGCCACGCCGCCAGCCCGGGGCAGCACGGCACCCGCTTAAACCCTCCCCACAGGGAGATGCCAGCGCTGCCGGCGCAGCCGGCGGGGTGATGCCTGCAGCTAACAACAGTTTTCCCATTAAAGGTGCACCGGCTCTTCCCTGTTTGCCCCTGGTTTCCAGGCATAATTCCATGCAGAGCCGCCCAGGACGGCGCACAGGGTGACCCGGCGGTGGCAGGCACAGCTCCCGGCGGCGCAGGGCTCCTGCGGGGTTGGCTCAGGAATGAGGGCTGGCAGCGCGGGGGGCAGAGCATCAGCAGGGATGAACGCGTTTCCCCAGCTGGCACCGCCGCAGCCCCGGCTGTGAACACCGTGAAAAGGCCCAGACACCCAAAATGTTCCCGGAGCAGGCTTCGTTTTGCACTGCCCATCTCTATAATTTTCAGAATATTAACTCGGCGGAGCATTAGTTGTGGGAATAAGTGGCCAGAAATAAACGAAACCAGGAGAGAAGCACGGTTTGGGACTTCATGGTTTTAATTAGTCTTACTTCCGCTTTCCTAATGAGGGTAGGTCAAGAGGCCGCATGTGCAGCCACATCTCAATCCGCACCGTGACGCTCGGGCCAAACACAGTCCCCGCGTGGTGTCCCTGCAAGCTGCAGGGGACAGCAACCGCACGATGCTTCCCAGGATCCAGCTTCAGCGCTTGGGGAAAAACCTGGCCGAGGGTCCGTGTGACGGGTGCGGTGCACGGTTACAGCCGTGGCCAACCACCTCCAGCGCCCGCGGGGGGAGCACGGCGCCCTTTGCCTCTGGAGTGAAGGTAGGGAGGGCAAAATGGGAAATTATTATTATTTTTTTTAATGCCATTTTTGCAGATCTGGGAGCAGAGACACCAAAACGTCTTCACACCCTCCTCCCCGGGGTCCCTCGGCAGCTCTACAGCTGGCACCGGGGCGTTTGGGAAAGCCGGTGGTGCTGGGGGCTCTCGCAATCCTGCTGGCGGAGCCCTTCCCGCGGGGCCCCTGCGGTGGCAGAGGCGCCCGCGCCGCCCGCCGCCGCTCGGAGAAATGCCACGTATCAATTTCACGGAATCGCTTCGCAATTTGATGCAAATGAACAACATTTCTCTTGCTTGTACACATTTTTCTGTCAACACGTGTGTGTGTGTGCGAGAGAGAGAGAGAGAGACTTGCTGTGACATGTCAAAATGCTGCTTACCGGGGGGGGAAAATAAACACGGCGGTTTGGCTGCTGCCTTCCCGCACCGCCGGGAACGCCCGGGCAGGACCCGGAGCTGGGACCCTCCTCCCGGCAGCGGTGGCAGCCGGGGGCTCTCCAGCCTCCCTCCTAGGTGAGGGCCGGGCGAGCGCCGCATCCCCGTCGGTGTGACCATCCTGCTCCGGGCTGGAGATGCCACCCTGCCCAAAACGCCTCCTCCGCAGCCGCGGCGGCTCCGTGCTTTACCCCGGGCGGTGCTGCCACCGCCGGCTCCTGCAGATCCCTCCCGTGCTCCCCTGCCCGCTCCAGGGGGGTCTGGGCCGAGCGTGTCCCCGCTGGGAGATGCCGCTCACGCAGCCGTTGCTGCAGACACGGGTTTGGGCTCCCCCCAGCCCCCCCATCTCCCCGCGCTGGGCAGGAGCCTGTGGTGGCTGCGGGGCAGCCGGGGCGCTGGCCCCTGGCCCCTGCCCGGGGTGGGGGATGCTCTGCAGCACCCAGGCATCAGTGGCACGTCTCTGCCCGCGGCTGCCCTGCGGGATGGGGGCTGGACTGGTCCCTCTGCCCTCGCTTCTGCTGACAGCGCAGGGGTGCAGGCAGGGGGGCAGGCAGGGGTGCGGGGAGGGGTGCAGGCAGGGGGGCAGGCAGGGGTGCGGGGAGGGGTGCAGGCAGGGGGGCAGGCAGGGGTGCGGGGAGGGGTGCAGGCAGGGGGGCAGGCAGGGGTGCGGGGAGGGGTGCAGGCAGGGGGGCAGGCAGGGGTGCGGGGAGGGGTGCGGGCAGGGGTGGAGGCAGGGGTGTGGGCAGGGGTGCAGGCAGGATTGCAGGCAGGGTTGCAGGCAGGGGGGCAGGGGTGTGGGCAGGGGTGCAGGCAGTGGTGCGGGCAGGGGTGTGGGCAGGGGTGCAGGCAGGATTGCAGGCAGGATTGCAGGCAGGGTTGCGGGCAGGATTGCGGGCAGGGTTGCGGGGAGGGTTGTGGGCAGGAGTGTGGGCAGGGGTGCGGGCAGAGGCTGCGGACAGGGTTGTGGGCAGGGGTGCGGGCAGGGCTGCAGGCAGGGTTGTGGGCAGAGGTTGTGGGCAGTGCTGCGGGCAGGGCTGCAGGCAGGGTTGCAGGCAGGGCTTTCCTGGAGCACGAGCTCCACCTGCCGCCGCCCTCCCGGTCCGGGCGGGTACCGGCGGGTCCCAGCGCCCCCCGGGCAGGGCAGGCAGCACCCCG
>VUYV01000156.1:1234467-1247883 GCA_008711295.1 Anarhynchus alexandrinus | reverse complement strand
CGCACCCCTCCGCACCCCCCCGCACCCCGCACCGCTCCCGGCTGCGGCAGACCCCGGGGACACCCACCCCTCTGCGCCCGGGACACGGCGGCCACCGGCCACGGACCCCTCTGCGAAGGCCACCGTCACCTCCCCTGCCAGGACACCGTCCCGCCGTGGTGGCACGGGCTCCCCACAGCCATTTGGGGTGGCGTGGGCACCCCGTACCCATGGGGGTGGCACAGGGGTTGTGGGGTGGGGGACACGGGGCAGGGGATGCTGGGCAGGCAGCACTGCGAGCAAACCGCTCGGGGACGTGGCGTGCAGGATCCAGCTGTGCTGGGTGGGGTGGAAAGGATGGCAGAGACACCAGCCCAGCCTGGGGACACATCTGTGGCCGCGGTGCCAAGACACGCGGGGGGCCGGGAGTGCCGCAGCCCTGCCTGGCCGTGCCCAGCCGGGCAGACCCCCCATCCCGGGGGCCGGAGGGTTGGGGCGGCCCCTCCGCAGCGCTTTGCAGCTGCTGGGCTCTTGCATTGTTCTCCAGGTCCCCGCCGGCTCCCCGGGGACCCACCGGTCCCAACGCCAGCTGCCCGCCGTGCCTGGCTGTGTGCTGGCCCCGCTCCCAGTCCCCCGTGTCACCCCAGGGCTCTGGGGTTGGGCAGGGACAGGGCGGGCTGGCCAGGATGGGGGTCCCCACCACATTGTGGCCATGGAGGGGCCGGGAAGCTCCTCTCCTCCAGGTCTCGCTGACTGGTGGCCCCAGAAGGCTTTGCCCTGGGGCGGCAGGAGGGTTTCACTCAGCCCATCCCAAAACTTTTTGTGTCTTCTTGTATTCTGAATTTTTAATTATGATTTCCTGCGGAGAGAATCCCTTCCTGGGCAGCATTGTCTCCAGTGGTGGTCCTTCTGCTGCAAATGTCAGGAATGGGCTCTTTTCATCACATCGAACCTTTTCTCCACAGCTCTTCCGAAATGAGAATTTTTTTCCAAACCAGCCTCTCCGTGTCACATTTTCGACTTCAGTTAACTGCTGCTGCTTTCTCGTGAGCTGAAGAAGGTGGTTTATCAGCGGCCTCCGACGGCTTCTTGCTTCCCCGGGTTTCCTGCAGCGACAGCCCGGGGCCACGCGGGGAGGAGCAGACCCTGCCTGTGCCCACTGCGCTGCCGGGGCAAACACGGAGCCACCAGCCTTATGGTGTCACCTCACTGCTGCAGGGCCAGCAGGCAGCTTGGCTGGGTCCTCTGCACCGCTGCGGGCACAGGGGCTCACCTGCATCTGCCCCACGCTGCCCGCTCTGCTGCGGGCATGGGAGGTGCTGCAAGCTGGTGTGAGTGCAGGGGGGTGTTCGTGGGTGCAGGGGGTTGTGCATGGGTGCAGAGGGGTGTTGGTGGGTGCAGGGGGGTGTGTAGGCGCAGGGATGGCTGCAGGGGTGTGCAGGGGTGCAGGGATGGCTGCACGGCATGCGGCTGCATCTCGCTGGACCCTGCAGCTCCTTCCAGCTCCCGAGCAAGGCTGAGGCTCAGCAGTGGCCGCACGGTGTCCTCCGCGGCCTTGCTGGAGCTGCAGCGCAGCCCCCGGCGGGTGCTGGCAGAGCGGATGGGGGGATGTTTGGTTCCTGCAGAGCCCCTGAGCCGGCAGCCGAGCTGGCGCAGGGACAGGACAGACACGGTCCTTGCCGGCGGGATGCGCAGCGCTGTGCTGCACTGCACTGCTGCTCCCGCTGGCTCAGCACCCAGCTCCTCACCCTTGCACCGGGCCTGACCACCGTCCCCTGGCCCCGCAGCTCCTCGGGGGGCCGGCAGCGGGGCCGAGGGCAGGCCACTGCACCGCATGGCAGCTCCGTATGTGAGCCGGGCAGGGGCTTCGCCTGCCTGCGACAGGGACATGTGGATGCCTGTGCTGGCTGCAGGGGCAGAAAAGGAAGGTTTTTCCCCCCCCAACCCCATCCTTGTCCCTGGAGAGCCCCCACTCTGCCCTCGGGCATGGCATCGCTCCCGGCCACGCACCCCCACGGCACCCCCTCCCCAACTGCCAGCGTGCCGCCTTGGACAACCGAGCCTTTATTGAGCTTTGCCCCCACCGCCCCGCAGGAGAGGTGGTGCCCAGCGCACGCGGCCGGCGGCATGGCGGCTCCGGCACTGATGGTCATTGCTGGACCCTGCGGATGGACTGGACCTGGCCCGTCTGCGCGTGGGAGCCCCACTCCCGCACGTGCTTGTACTCGCCCGCGCGGCTGTCACTCTCCAGGAGGTACTGGAAGCCCCGGTACCCCGGGTACTGCGAGCAGACCCACCTGCAACAGAGCAGAGAGCGGCGGCGGCGGCTCAGGGCTGGCAGCACCGCGAAGCGCCCTGCGCTGCAGGCGCTGAGCAGTGGGCAGGGTGATGGCAACTGCCAGAGCATCCTCGGCTCTGGTGCGTGCCCCCGGCACCGGGTAGTGGCAGGGTGCAAGCCCCCGGGCTACTCACGCGCCGGAGCGGACGAGGAAGGAGCCCACAGCGCTGCTGCCCCAGCCCAGGGCGGGCAGCGAGGGGCAGTCGTCGCTCAGCTCCCCCCGCTTGCCCTGGAAGTTCTCCTGCTCGAAGAGCATCAGCCTGCTGCGCCCGTGGTCCTGCCGCCGAGAGGGGCATGGAGTCGGCACGGCCGCCCTGCCCAGCCCCCCGGCCAGCGGCCGGCGGTGGGCTCCGGGGACCAGCCCAGCGGTGGGGGTCCGGGCTGGGGGCACTCACAGCGCAGGCGATGGGGCGGAAGGAGCACATCCTCTCCACGTGGTAGGCGTTGCTGCCGCTCCACGCCTCCCAGCACGGGTACTCGCCGCGCTCCAGCACGAACTGCTGCCCCTGGAAGCCGCAGTGCTCGAAGCCTGCCCACCTGCCAGGGGCAGGAGGGGGGGGTGAGACCCCCACGGCACCCACCACCCCGCTAACACCTGGGGCAGAGCCCGCTGCGCCCCGTGGGGATGAGGCCGTTCCCCAGCGAAGGCAGCCCCGTGGCTCAGGTGGCAAAAGGCACTGGAGACCTCCATCCTCCAACCCCCCTCCATCCATGAGGTCCCACAGCACCGTGGGGTGGCAGCCCCCTGTGACCCCCACTCACGCCCCGCTCTCGATCTTGCAGGAGCGGACGGTGCTGAAGCCGTGCTCCGGGGTGCTGTAGCAGTCGGCGGTGAACTCGTGCTTCTTGCCCTGGAAGAAAGCCTCATCCCACACCACGATCTGGGGAGGATGGAGCAGGTCAGGGGGCTCTGCAGGTGCAGAGGCCCCGAGCAGACCCTGCACCCCTGTGCCATGGGGCTCAGGCTGCATCGCTGGTCCTCCCCAGGCTCCTGTACCTTCCAGAGATTGGAAGATCTCCTGCAGCGATGAGACATGGTGGCTCTGCCGGTTAAAACGGACGGTTAAAGCCTGCCCCGGGGCTGGTGCACGGCTGGTCCCGCGAGCCTGTCCTCGCCGCTGTAGCCTGCCCAGACCCACCAGCCCTGCGCTGGGGGCTTGGCCCTTCCCTGGGACTCCCACGTCCCAGGACCGGGCTTCAGGCCATGCGTTGCGTGGGCAGTGCAGGCAGACGGAGGCAGCCGCCTGCTCTGATCCGCGGGGCTCACTCCAGCCTCTGCCCGGACGATTCGGGACCCTCTGCACGTCCCTCCACCGGCGGCGTGGGAGGCAGCGATGGGGTGGCTCCACGCCAGAGCCGGCGCAGAGCACGGCCCAGGGCTCTCCCAGCCCACCCAGGGCTGCCACCCGGCCGTGCGGAGCAGCGGGTGTCTGGCAGGGCAGCCACGGCCCTGGCGGCCGTCCTGGCAGCACCGTGCCGCACCGCGGTGAGCACGCTGCCTGCCTGTGCCACGGGGCTGCCCGTGCCCGGCGAGACTCTTCCTCCCGCAGGCAGATCCCTGAGCCAAAGCCGCTGTGCAGGCAGCGCCGGTGCAGGCAGCCCTGTGCAGGTCCCCCGGCGTGCTCGCCACGCGCAGGCAGGGCCAGCGCCCGGGGCCGCAGCCAGGGCAGCGCTGAGCCAGGGGCGCTGCAGAGGTGGCCGCGTGCCCACACTGAGCAGCAGCGCCCCGTCCCGCTGCCACGGCCAGCGATGCCCCCTCATCCCCCCGCCACCGTTCCCCCGCGCCGAGGCGTGTGACGGCAGAGCATTGCCGCAGCCTGGCGGCTGCCCTCGTCTCGCACCCCGGCTGCGGAACCCCGCAACCCCCGGCCATGCCATGCCATGCCATGCCGTGCCACGCCAGCGGCCTCGGATCCTCCTCCACACGTCCTCGCAGCAGCGCTGCTGCCAGGACCCAGACGTGCAGAGCAGGGGCAGCTGCGGCCAGGCTCCCGCGCTTACCTGGGGCGAGGCGCCGGTGCCCAGGGAGGTGACATGTCTAGCAGCCCTCTGGCTGGGTTTTTATAGCCTCCAGATAGAGACAGAGCCCAGGAGAGCATTACCGAAACCCCTAACTCAGCACATGGCAGGGAGGAGGGACCGGGCAGAACAAAGGCGATGCTGCAGAGAAGCTGATGAGCTGGGATGTCGCGACTCCCGCTCCCCCGGCCCACCGGGCACGGGCTCTGGCCCCCGGCCCCGCAGCTCTGGAGCCGGAGCATCGCCCCTGGGGTCTGCCGGTGCTCCTGCCATGTGCCCTGCGCCGGTGTGGGGCCGTGCTGGGACCGTGCCCCCCAGCTCTGGCAGCGCTGCCCCTGCCCGCAGGCAGCACTGCCTGCCCCACGCCGCAGCTCGGGGTGCGGACAGGTTTTCTCACCTGCATTTGCGGGAAGTAGGAGGAAAGACGCGTCTCCCCCTGCCGCAGTGTTCCCTCTCCCTGCTAGGGCAGAGCGGCTCTCCCCGACAGCCGGGGAAGCTCTTTCGCAGGTTGAGCACGCAGCAACCACGGAGCATCGCGACAAGCGGGGACTGGGGGCACGGGAAAGCAAGGGGTAGGTTTGCAAAGGCATTGCAGGGACTAAAGACACAGATCGAGACGTAGGGAGTGCTGCAGCTGCCTCCTGGCTCTGCGCGCAGGGACCTGGAAAGAGCCCGGTGCATCCCCATTTTGCGTATCTAAACAGCTTCAAGCTTTGCTCACGGTGGCCAAATCCAAATCCTCCCAGGGTCAAAACCTCCACCAAATCATCCCAGGGTCACGCTGGGAGGGCACAGGGCTCCGAGGGCTGGGCACATTGCAGGGGAAGCCCCACAGCCTGCCCGTCGGAGGGGGGAGCAGTGGGGCAGCAGGGAAAGGAGGCCGTCGTGCTGGGTGGCGAAACCCGTGTTCCCGGGTCGTGCTGCGTTTTGGGACAGCGTTTGCCAGGAACCTGGCAGGTGGCTGAGCTNCCAAATCATCCCAGGGTCACGCTGGGAGGGCACAGGGCTCCGAGGGCTGGGCACATTGCAGGGGAAGCCCCACAGCCTGCCCGTCGGAGGGGGGAGCAGTGGGGCAGCAGGGAAAGGAGGCCGTCGTGCTGGGTGGCGAAACCCGTGTTCCTGGGTCGTGCTGCGTTTTGGGACAGCGTTTGCCAGGAACCTGGCAGGTGGCTGAGCTGGAGCATCCTCCTTCGTGCAGCTGCAGCCATCGGCGGCCCCGGGGACCACGGGGGAGGCAGAGCAGGAGCGGACGGCAGCCAGGGGGGCTCCCATGCAGCCGGCTGCCCCTGGCCGCAGCGGGGCTGCGCTGGCTGTCCCCGACATCTGCAGCTCCCAACAAATGTGTGTTTGGCACAAGTTGCCCCCAGCCTCTCCCTGTGGCCCGAGCTAAACTCAGCTTGCCGCCGGCCACCAGCAGGGTGACGACAGCTCACTCCCTCCCCGTGACATGCCCCGGCACCAGGACGTGGTCGCGAGGAGTCCGTGCCGCGGCTGGGTGCACCCCCGGTGCCGCTCGGCGCTGGGCAGGGGACGCAGCGGCAGGAGCTCGGTGTGCGACAGGGCTCACCGGGGCACAACGAACCCCTCGCGCCGGGCATGCCCCCGTGCCTCTGCCCGCCAGGGCCGAGCTGGGGCGGCTCCAGCCATCTGCACCGGGGGCTCTTTGCTGCGTCTGAGCTCTGCATCACACACGTCCCTCCGTGCTGGGGCGGGACGGTGCCGCGAGGGGCTTTCCAACTGCAGGGATGCTCAGTGGGGAGGGCAGAGGTCTGGGGTTTGGGGGGCTCAAGAACTGCCAAGGGCAGGTCCCCGCTGTCAGCCCTGCCGCAGCACCGACTCAGGGGAAATCACCGGGCTGCCGAGTCACAGATTCACAGAATTGGTTGGAAGGGACCTTGAAGATCATGGAGTTCCGACCCCCTGCCCTGGGTAGTCCTCAGAGTCCACGATTCCTCAGAGTAACGGCCAAAGCAGCACGGAGCAGCCGGCGGGGGCAGAGCTCGGTCCCTCCGAGCACAGTTTTCCGATGCCCAAGTCCAAAGGCGCTGGGAGGCGGGAGGGGAAGCGGAGGCAGGAGCAGGGCAGCAGGAGCTACGGGGTGGCTGAGATCTGCTGAGTAAGAGGTGAGGCAGAGCGGTTAGAAAACCCACCCTGGCTCCCAGAGGAAGAGAACGCAGCTTCAAATAGAAACCTGTCTAACAAACATGAAAACGAATGCAAATTGAAAGCCGTGAACCACGAAAAGCTGCCCAGCGCCAAGGTGAGAGAGCAGACGGCGGGGGGTGCCCAGGGGACACGGAGCAGCAGCACCCGCGCCCGGCCATGCCCATGGGCACGACACGGCCGCCGCGAAACCGCGGGAAAAGAAGAAGGAATCAAGAAATGCTTTTTGTTCGGGATTTTGGGCAATAGCCCAGAGGACGCAGCCAGATCCCACCGCTGCCAGTTGACACTCCACACTCAAAGGGAACAAAAGATGACGGCAAAACTGAGGGCTCTGAGCTTTCTGAACGTGCAGCCTTGGGTGACTTACTGCGGGCAGCGATGAAGAGCCAGCCCAGGCGTGCCGGTGCCGAGTGCTGCGGGCAGCTGCGGGTGCTGGAAAGGACTGGGAGGAAACAAGTGTGTAGGTGTACACACAACGAACAGGATCACAGCAGGCGAACAGGGAGAGCAGCTGACCGGAGGCTCAGTGGGAGCCACGGGGAGGTCCCCCCAGTGCCTCCCAGTGCGGAGAGTGGCCGTGGGGTGCAGGAGATGCGGCACTGAAGGCTGAGCCACCCCAGGGACCGGTGCCCAGCGTGTCCCCAGCCAGCCACCCCACGGCCCCCTCCGCCTGCCGTCAGTCAGGGACAGCACCGATGCACCGAAGCCCCACGTGGGATTTGGTACGGTGCAGCGCGGTGATGGAAAAGCTGGGGATGGCATAGGATGAGCACAGCACAACTTAAATGGGCTGAAAACTAGCTAACGTCCATGCCAGTGGGCGCAGTGAGCAGGGACATCCTCAAAAGAGAACACCATTTCCAGGGACTGAGATGTTTTGGAAAGCGTCAGCTTCCATTACACGTCATTTGGGAAAAAAAAAAACCAACTCTTGAAACATGTCAAAACGCTTCAGTCTTGCATCTTGGCATCTTCGGGGCGGCACACTCAGGCGTTTGCAGGTGATGCGTAAAGCAAGAGATTTAGTGTTTAGAGGGGAGAAATGCGCAGAGCGCCACGCTGGGGCTGGGCACCATGCAGCCGTAGGGCTCGGCGCGATGCAGCCACGGGGCACGGCGCTGGTGCACCCTGCCCGGCCGCAGCGGCGCTGGAGCTGGGTGCGCGTGCCGGTCCAGGCAGCGGGGGCATTGGGCAGGGGAGGGCGGCGTGCTGGCACTGGCCGGGTGGCACGAGGGCTATATATGCCCTGTCGGGGTGGCCGCACGCGGGGCAGCGGGTGCTGCCGCACGCTGCAAAGTGGCACGGTCAGGTCTTCTGTTGTGCCGCGGGCACAAAGGAAAGTGCTGGGTTCAGCGACTGGGCACGGGGCTGGGGAGAGGCTTCCAGCTCGCCCAGCGCTTTGCAGGATGTGATGACTGGGCGGCCGCGCAGACACTGATGAGCCGGCAGTTCCTTTGTGCGCCCGCCCGGGGGTCTGCCCTTGCCAGGCTATAAAGTGGGGGCCTCGCTGCGCCCCGAAACACAAGCCAGCTCACTCCAACAAGAAGCAGCAGCTGCCCAGGTAAGAGGACAAACTCCCCGGGCTGCAGCCGGACCCGAGGCGGGGAGAGGGAAATGCAGGGTCTCAGCCGTGGCCACCGCTGTGGTCATCGTGTCTGGGAGCACCCCGGTGCTCAGCATCCCACCGCCCTCTGCTCCCCCGGCAGCCACTGGTGACACTCGTCTGTGGGGCCACCGGCAGGGTGCCCGCTGGAGGGCCTCAGCAAAGCGGGGCGGTCCCCTTCCCACCCCCTCGTGGGCTCCCAGGCACACCCCGTGTGGGACATCCCCTGCACGGTTGCAGGGTCAGGCTCCAGCCCTGCTGGGGAGAGCAGGGAATAGCTGGGCACGGGGGTTCGGGGCTGCCCCGGGCACCCCTGCGGTGGTGGGACCACACTCAGGGCTCTCCTGACCACAGGAGGAGAGTGCGGACACCTCCTGCAGCCCTCCTGGTGAAGGCAGGACCCCGCTGCCTGTGCCTGCCTGGCGAAGCTCCCGGCACCTCCTCTCCTGGCCCCAGCTGCCCACCCCGTTGCTGAGCCCCCCACCCCAGTGCGACCATCCCTGGGGCAGGGCGAGGGCTGGGGCGGGTGGTGGGTGCCCACGTCTGTGCCTCCCCTCTAATCCGCTGCTGACATCTCTGCCCGGTGCCCTGTCCCAGACTTGAGCCCACCACCACGATGTCTGAGACCACGAAACCCGCTGCTCCTGGCCAGGCTATGGAGGAGAAGGAGAAGGCGGCCCCGGCGCCAACTCCATCCCTCGACCCTGCTCCCGTCGCAAACAGCAAGGGCGAGGAGCCTTCCACAGAAGCCTTCAGGGTAAGCCCTGTGCCTCCCCACGCGTAGGGACGCGGTCCGGGGCTGAGGGGCAGTGGCAGCATCCCTGGGGCAGTTGGCAAGAGGAGATCGCAGGCATCCCAGGGGGAAGGACCTTCCTCCGAGAGCAGGAGAGTGCAGACGATGCCGTCCCTCCCCGCTGTGTCTCTCCTGGGCAGCAGCTCTCTCGGTGCAGGATTTGGGCAGCCACTTGCGCTGTAGGACCACAGGCTTTGGGAATGCTCTCTCCGGGTGGTGGCATCAGGGCTGGGTGCTGCCACCTGCTCCCTCTGGGTGCACTCTGCATGCGGGGCTCCTGCCATGCTGCCGGGGGATGGAGGGGAAGGCTGCAGGTGACAGGGCCAGCACCGCAACACCGCGGTGACGCCGGGGCAGCGTACCACTGAGGCGCTGCAGCGGGGCTGGGGACAAGGGGCGACCAGCGTGAGGGTTCCGGTGACACTTCTGCACAGGCCAGGCACGGAAGGTCACGGCGTGGATGCGGCTCCTGGAAAAGCAGCTCCTTCCCAGCCCGGCTGGGGCCCCATGTGGGCACTGGCACAGGGAGATGTGGCTTTGCAGCACCAAAACCGGGGGCAGGATGAAGCCGTGTCAGAGCAGGGATGGCTCTCAGGAGGGGACCTTCCTGTGCTCAGCCCATGTTGGGATGGGGCTGCTCACGCACAGAGCCCTCCTCGGCGTGCTCAGGCACCAGATCTGAAAAGCTGCAGGAAGCCTTGGAGAGCCGAGGGGAGCGCATGGGGCGGTGGGCTCGTGCGTGCAGGGTCCGTGCAGGGACATGCAGCACCACCCCGAGCACGCCTGTCCCCATCCGACCCTTTCCCTCCACCCCCAGATCACCGTCTTTGAGCAGGAGAACTTCCAGGGCAGGCAGATGGAGTTCACCACCGAGTGCCTGAACCTGGGGGACCGCGGCTTCGACCGGGTGCGCAGTGTCATCGTCACCTCTGGACCGTAAGTGAACCCAGCCGCGGAGGGGACCGTGTCCCTGGGGATGCCGCGGGGAGGTGGGGATGCGCTCCTGGGGAGCAGCCCCGGGTGCAGCGTGATGTGCATTTCCTTGCAGCCCTGGCAGAGAGCGGAGCAGGGCCAGCGCAGGAGCGGAGCTGGGGACCCTGGGGACACTGGGTCTCCTTCGAGGAGGGCAGGACGGGAAGGGCAGGTGGGAAGGACACCATTTGTAAAGCACAGGGCACGAGAGGCAAAGCGGAAGGCTGAGGAAAGGTGTCCACCAGATCAGCTGCCTGAAGCTCTCCATGAAATATGGGAGACCTGTAGATTTTAGAAAAGCCAAAGTGAAACGAGGCAGGTGCCTTGGACCGGGCTGGTGGCCCGGGCCACCGCAGAGATGAGGCTGGAGATGAGCAGCGATCAGGGGGTTGGGAAGGTCCGAAAGCCATGGGAACAGCCGGCACAGGCGGGGACAAAAATGATCGCCAAACCAGATGATAACTGCACAGACAGACGGTCTTCAAGAGCATCTCCCCGCGGCCGTGCCTGGCAGGAAACACTGTGCCCAGGAGGGCAGCGTGGTGGCAGTGGGGCAGCCTGGGGGGGCTGGCGGTGCTGCGGGGAGGATGCACGGGACACAGCTTGCCCTGATGGCAGCCCTGAGGGATTGGGCAAGGCGACCTGTGGTCACCCTGAATGACACCGTGTAGCACCGATAACGACTTTTTTATTAGGAACCCAAAATATTCAACTCTTCTTGAAAGGAACAGGGGGTGGGGCAGCCCCAAAGGAGCTCAGGCGTGATGCCTGGGAAGCTGCACTGGACGGAGGAAGGGTGAAACCCGGAGAGCAGAGTATTTAACTGTCATTGAGGTCCTAAATCCTCAGAGTCTTCTTCAGAGTCACTGGTGAGACTCTGTGCCCAAAAATTTACTGCGGGAAAGACAAAAGCAAAATCAACCAAGCTGAGCCTTAAAAGTCAATGTAAGGTCACACCGTCCGGGGTACTCCAACGCCTCTCCTGCCACGAGGAAAATACCTGTTGGCGTCTCCAGAAATAGCCCCGTTTTGCAGTGAAATAGCGAATGCAGAGCTGTGCTGGTGTCGAGGGCTTCTGGAGCTCCTGAGCCTGTGCCATCCACAGCACAGCAGCACCTTGTGGCATTGCTGAAGAGGTGACACTGAAGCTGAATGAGCGCTGAGCACCCGTACCCTGCTAACGGGCTGAACGCCAGAGCTGGCTGAAGCTGGCGCAGCGGAGCATGCGGCGTGCCAGGATTAGACAGCCCGGGCAGCCCCGGCCCCCGCTCGGTGGTGCAAGAGGGGAAATAGAGGGAAAATAGACAAAGTCCTGAGATACCGCGAGGATGAGTCCCCGGTGGGTAGCGTGCAGGGCTCGCCAGCTGCCTCGGGGTCCCACGGCTCCCCGGGCTGAGGAAGGGGAGCGCTGCGAGCACGCTGGGGTCTGCTGCCGGCCCTGGACGCGTGCACCAGCGAGCGCTCGGCTGAGAGCCTGCGGGCTCAGCGCTTCATGGCAGCTGCCGGCTCCGCACACGCTGTAGTGCCCGCGCTCTGAGAAAGGTGGGAGCAGGATGGTGGGGCCAGTCACCTTTTTGGGTGCTGGGAGCCCGGCTCCGGCACCCCACAGGCAGGCAGAGCAGGAGAGGAGCTGCTGGGTGGCATCTGACCCGCTGTCTTCTCTTACCTCTCTCCCCAGCTGGGTGGCCTACGAGCAGGCCAACATGCGTGGGGAGATGTTCATCCTGGAGAAGGGTGAGTACCCTCGCTGGGACACCTGGTCTAGCAGCTACCGGAGCGACTGCTTCATGTCCATGCGTCCCATCAAAATGGTGAGTGGTCCGGGAGCAGAAAGCACCCAGCGGGGTCTGGCCAGGGCCGGATCGGTGCTGCTCGATGCCTCATCGCAGCGAGCTCGGGGGCTTTGGCCGCGCCACTCAGCGCCTTCCCTCTGTCGTCCCCAGGAGGCTGAGGACCACAAGATCTCCCTGTACGAGTCTGCTGACTTCAAGGGCAACAAGATGGAAATCCAGGAGGACGACGTGCCCAGCCTCTGGGCTTACGGCTTCTGCGACCGCGTGGGCAGCGTGCAGGTGCCCAGTGGAACGTAAGCCGGGCTGCGGCGGGGGCTGCCTCCTGCTAGGCTCCCCGTCCTCCCCCCTGCCCCAGCTCGGGGGCAGCTTGCGCCCCGCGCCGGCTCGCTGCCCGCTGATCCTGAGCACCCACACGGAGCGCTTGGGCAGCCCGAAAAGCGCTGCATGGCTGCTTTCGGCGGTGTAGCCCATCACCCAGGGGGTCGCGGCCAGTGCGTGGGAGGCAGGGGGGGTTCTGCCGGCTTCCCGAGCGTGCCGGCCACATCGCTGCTGCCTGCAGCAGCCAACGCGGCTCAGGTGCCCTCTGTTTGCTTTCCCTGCAGCTGGGTCGGGTACCAGTACCCCGGGTACAGAGGCTACCAGTACCTCTTTGAGACCGGAGACTTCCGACACTGGAACGAGTGGTCTGCCTTCCAGCCCCAGATCCAGTCCATCCGCCGCATCCGGGACATGCAGTGGGACCAGAAGGGCACCTTCGTCACCCCCGACGCGCCCTCCGACTGAGCGTGCCGCCTGCTAGCTAACGAGTCCCGGGCCCCGTGGGGCACCCCCGCCTCCCCTCGCGCTCGCCTGCTCAGCACTTTCCTTGTACATTGCACATTCCCTGGATGTACTCGACCTTGTGAGGCAAATTAAAAACAAAAAAACCCAGCGGCTCGGGAGGCGGCGGTGCGCGAGTGCGGCCGTCGGGATGCTCCGCGTCGGCTCCGCTTCAGCGTCCCGCGCGAGGCTCGTGCGGGAAGCCGGGTGGGACGTGGCGGAGGGTGATTTTCCCAGGGGGGAGCGCTCTCAGGCAGGACCCCCCCACCCCACGCTGGGGCTGCGGTGGGGATGAGGGAGACCCCGGTGAAAGCCGGACCGTGCACGGGAACGGAGACTGCTCCAGCCCGGCCTCACCAGCCCCCGCGGGGCCTCTCGCAGCATGGGGGGCTCGGGGCGCCCCGGGAGCCGTTGGACGGTGGTGGTGGGGCTCCTGGACCCCTCCGTGGCTGTGGGGTGGGGGGCAGTGGGGGCTCACGGGGCTCTGCCGGTGGGTACACGCCATGAGACAGGACTGTGAGCCGCGTGCAGTGGGATTCACCTGAGCGGTAAATAATTAACAGCGGTAATTGGAGTCGATCAAAGACTAATTCGCTTTCAAGGAGGTACTTTTTCCCCTCGGACGCTGTGTCCCCCCACCTCCCCAGGCGCTCCCCCTCTTTCCTCGGGCCTCCGTCCCCCTCTCCCTCCCGGTGAGACACCCTCGGCGGCAATTCCCCGCGCTCCCGCGTGGCTAATTAGCGACTGCCGCGATTGATTGCACCGATCGCCGTGACTGCGGCGCCGCCGGGCGCTGTGCAGGCAGCACCCCGGGGCTGGCTGGGGGCCGGGGGCGATCGCTACCGGGGGCGGGGGGGGACGACAGGACACAGCCCGCCCCGGGACGCCGCGGGGTGGCGCACGGCCGCGTCCCGGCACCGGCACCGGCACCGGC
>VUYV01000156.1:1200798-1234325 GCA_008711295.1 Anarhynchus alexandrinus | reverse complement strand
CTCCGGGCCGGCGGCGGCGGTGGCGGCGGCGGCGGCCCCGGTGAGTGGCGGTGAGTGGCGGTGAAGGGGGGGATCGGATCGGTTCGGTTCGGCGCGGTACGGCGGGGGCTGCGTGTGCCGCCAGCGCCGCTCGGCACCGGCAGCGACACGGGGGGTGTCCGTCCGTCCGTCCGTCCGTCCCCCCGCCGCGGCGCCGGGCGGCAGGTGACAGCGGCGGGCGGGGGGAGCACGGCGGACAGCGCTCGGTGCTCGGTGGGTGGCGCAGAGCGGAGGGTGCGCGGAGCGGCGGGCGGTGCTCGGTGCGTGGGGGGTGCTCGGTGCACCGAGCGATGCGGGGTGCGGGGTGCGCGGAGCGGAGCGGAGCGGCGCGGGGATGCTCGGTGCGGGGTGCATGGAGCAGTGTGGGATGCTCGGTGCAGGGTGCTCGGTGCCCGGAGCAGTTCTCGGTGCCCAGAGTGGTGTGGGATGCTCGGTGCACCGAGCGATGCAGGGTGCGGGATGCTCGGTGCGGGATGCTCGGTGCAGGGTGTGGGACGCTCAGTGCCCGGAGTGGAGCGGGATACTCGGTGCAGGATGCTCGGTGCACCGAGCGATGCGGGGTGCTCGGTGCAGGGTGCTCGGTGCCCGGAGCATTTCTCGGTGTGCAGAGCAATGCGGGATGCTCGGTGCAGGGTGCTCAGTGCCCGGATCAGTTCTCGGTGCCCGGAGTGGTGTGGGATGCTCGGTGCAGGATGCTCGGTGCACCGAGCGATGCAGGGTGTGGGACGCTCAGTGCAGGGTGCAGGACGCTCGGTGCAGGGCGCTCAGTGCCCTGAGCAGTTCTCGGTGCGCGGAGCAGTGTGGGATGCTCGGTGCACGGAGCGGTGCAGGGTGCACAGTGCGCAGCACACGGTGTGCGGAGGGGAGTGTGCGGTGCACAGGACACAGCGCAGGGTGCTCAGTGCAGGGTGCTCCACATACCTTCCCCCCCCTCTTTCCTGCCTTCCAGCAGGTTCCCGGCACCCCTTTGTGACCCCGGCACCGTGCAGTGCCCTCCATCACCCGTACAGGACAGTGGCGCGGAGGGCAGGCTCAAGCATGCCACCTGTCCAGAGGCACGGCTGTCCGTCTGTCCGGGCACCCAGGGCTGAGCCCGGGGTCGGGGCTGCCCTCCTCTGCTGGGGCGAGAGTGGCTGCCTGTGTCGCGGTGGCCTGGGCAAGTGAGCGCTGGGTGAGGGGCTGCGCCCATGGGTCTCACTTGGTGTGAGCCTCAGCTTTTGGGATGGAAGGTTTTGGCAGCAGTTGAGGTCAGGGTGGCTGTGGGGTGCGGGTCCCTCGGCAGGGTGGTTGCAGACAGGCTCCCGAGCGGCTGCGACGGTGCCTCGCAGCCCACCCAGAACATCGATGCTCTCCCTGCTCTGCCCATCTGTCACCGGGCCGCTGCCCTGCGGCGCTGCGTGGCAGGGATGCGAGATCCACGCTATTTCCGTAGCAAGCTCAAGTTCCTTGGGACTCGTGGCCAGAGTCACAGTCCCTGGCACTGCCGGCGGCGTGAGCTGGGCCGCAGTCTTCCATGGGAAGGGTATGGTTCGCATTGCGCGGGCCTTTGTTCTGTCCCTCGCTGTGTTTGTTTGCATGCTCGGTCTCCGTCCAAAAAACATCTCACAGCTTGAAACCCCTTCACACGTCTTCCTCTTGCGAGGCAGAGCCCGGCCCCGCCAGCTGCTTGTACTTAATGTAGGGGCGGCGAGTCTCCCCGCTGCACAGCTGTGCTGCTCTCGCACGCTTGGGTACCGAGCAAGGGTGAGTGGAGAGATTAAAATGATTTGTGCTAACAGGTTTCCAAATTTGACGTTGCTTTTCTGGGAATACCGCAGCGCGCTGGTGGGGAGCTTGTCGAGTGCCAACGCGGGTTCAAATGTTTCCTCCAAGCGGGGTTTTGTAACGGCGTGCCTGCCTGCAGCTTGTGCTCGGCGGCTGCCTGCGTGTGGCAGCCGGTGGGAGCAGACGCGCTGTGCTGCCCGCGGAGAGGGCCGAGGGTCTGCAGGGGAGGCAGCCCCTAAAATTGGGGGGGGGGGGGAGGGATGATATCCAGCACTGACCTCTGTAGCCGCCCCAGGGTCTGTGCGTGAACCTGCAGGAGTGGAGTTCGAGGAAGGGGATGGTGGATCTTGCTGGTGCGCCCGTGAATGCCCTCCCAGTGTCCTGGTGTTTGGGTCCAGAGCGCTGAGCTTTCTCCACTCCCGTGAGTTCCTTCGGTGCCCGTGTGCGTGCTCGGCGGGCAGTGCTGCCCCGTGGGGGAGCCGTGGCCGGCTGTTGCCTGCAGCTCTGCCTTTCCCAGCAGAGCGGAGCATCACTGCTAGGACCTGGCCGTGAGACCCAGTCTGCGTGCCTCAACGTTTGGTGGCCCGACAGCTGAGATGGGGCACCGTGCCCCGGGCCCCCTCTGCCCAGCTGAAAGCCTCTTGCCTGGGGCGAGCAGCACCGTATGCCACGGCAGCGGCTGAGCCAGGCACGGCGCCGCGTGGGTCCTTCCCAGCATCGCCCGCAGCCGGTGCTGCAGCCGGCGTCAGGGGGCATTGCTGCAGGGGGATACGGGCAGGATTATGCCCTCCACACTGGCACTTGGGGAGATGTCCCAGGCTGGGGGTGAGGAGGCGGGAGCCGCCGTGGGTCTCTCCAGGACGCGGTTCGCTGGTGGGCTCACCAGAAGGCCGGGCAGGCTCGTGCCGCTGCCGTTCGCTGCCTGTAGGTTTTAAAAACTGTATTAGTAATTTCTGTCGCTATTTTAGGAAGATACTTCCAAAGGCAGTTTGCATTACAGATACGCTGAGCCTTGAGGGGATGTGCGGGATGGCAGGAGCGCTATAAAATGCAGTGACTGTCAAGAACATTTTTGGAGAGAGAAAACAAACACCCAGCAGGTGGTTTTATTTGGCACCGTACAGATGCGTCTTCTGACGAATTTGCGATGCGTTTAGGAAGCCTCAGCAGAGCGTGTTTCACTTTGGATTTCGCAGCCCTCCAAGCGCAGGCAGCGAGCACGCGGGCTGGCGGGAGAAGCTCGCCGGGTTTGTTTTAGACCATTTTGCAAGCCTTTCGTCTGCGCAGTTCTCCTAAACCTCTCTCTGTCTCCAGTATCGCAGGGACTCTCAAAGAAATCCTGTCTAATGGTCAACGATGCTTTTTTTTCCCCCCCTTTTCATCCCCAGTCCGTCCTTCTGTGCCGGTGTTGCCATGCGGGCGCAGGCGGGAGCGTGGGCTGGCAGCGCTGCCTGGGGCTGGCCCTGCCCGTAGGAGCCGTGCAGGTTCGCCAAGCGGCCGTCCCTCGCCCCTCGCCCCCTCGCCGCCTCCGCAAACAAGAACCACTGATAGCAGCAGAGGGTTGCTCAATCCGCAGCGCTCCGAAGCTGAACAAGCGGCTGGTTCCCATCGTGCGTTCCCAGGCGAGTGAGCCCAAGCCGAGACCGGGGAATCCTCGAGCGGCTGCGGTGTCGAGGTGCTTCTCCGTGGAGAAACGGCCGCTGTCTCATCGGCTCCGGAGCCGCTGCGGTCCGCAGACTGCTGTAGCGGGGCAGGGAGAAGCCGCTGGGGTTTTTCCAGCGCTCCTGTTCCTGCTCGGTCGGTGCTGGGGGTGGAACCTGCGGCGTGAGCGACCGTTTCTGGCAGCGGCTGTGCCCGGACACGCTGCAAGGGGGGTGGGAGCGCACCCGCCCCACCGCCCCCAACCCTGGCAGCTGTGCTCACAGCTGGCTGTGGGCCAGCGCGGCCGGGTCTGGGTGGCACGCAGAGGAAGGGTGGCATGCAGAGGAAGGGTGGCATGCAGAGGCAGCCCTCAGTGGCCCTGGCGTTTGCAGATGTAAGCGGCAGCAGAGGAGCGGGGGCTCCCGGCTGGGCTTCTGGAGAGAGGAACCGAGCCGTGAAGCACTGGGGTGTGCTGTTCAGGGTGATTTGTCTCGCGGGTCAGCCACGCCGCGCACGGAGCAGCACATTTGGGAAGGACCCGGTTCCTTTTCTTCCATCCACGGTTTCACGGGAAGAGCTTCTCCCGCACCGGGGCTTGGTGGGAGGTCGTTGCGCGTCCTCGCTGGGGGCTGTGCAGGCAGACGGGCTTCGTGCCGTATGGAGTGGGAGGCCATGTGTTGGCACATTGCCGGAGATGGTGCTGGGCAGCGCTCTGTGCCCTTCCCAAATTTACGGGCTTTGTGAAGATGCCAAACGCTCGCCCTTGTGGCAGCCGACGTGCCGAGCCCGGCTGGGCCACGGCCCCGGGGCCGGGCTGTGCGGGGAGATGGGGCACCGCTGCCGAAGCGTGGCTGACGGCGGTGTTCCTTCCTCGCCCGGCTGCCCGAGGGGTGTGCGGCGTGTCCCTCTGTCCATCTCACCCTCTCCTCAGTCAGTGCCTTCAGCTCTGGGGATGCCCGGGGTTGCTGCATGGGGAAATAAAATATTTTGATTTTGTTTCCTAAGCAAATTTGAGGTTTTGGGGTTTCTCTTGCAGAAACAACCTTTTATTTGCAAATCCTGATCTTCGTGCGTGCAAGAATGGAGCTTGTTGGGACTGACGGTTTGGCATGTGGATTTGGAAAATATTTTTTTGAAGATACTTAGTATTTTTTCTCGCAGTTCCTCGGCCGCCTTTTTCTCCCTGTTGTATGGCGTGCTCTGACCACCCACATTCACGCGGGGAATCTTTGTTCACTTTTGGGAGGGAAGAGTCATGTTTGCGCCGAGCGTGGGGAGTGAACACGGAGGCGGCAAACTCCATCTCCCCTCGCCCTGCAGCGCTCCCGGTGCCCCTCTGCAGCGCGGTTCCCCGGGACCTGCGCTGGGCCGGGGGGGAATTGGGGGGACCCCGGTCGGAGGAGCAGGGGAACAGCTCTGTGCTTCCCGAGAGCCCCCTCGTCCGGCTCTGTGGGGGGAGCGGGATGACCGGGCCACCGGTCAGGGCACCAGGAGAGCGAGCGTGGGACGTGTCTGTCTGTCTGTCTGTGTTCATGCAGCGGCACCCGCACTGCCTTTGCCTCTGCCCCCCTGAGGCACCGACCGCAGAGTAATTAAGAAAAGGTAAAGCTCTGTGAATTGGAGCTGCGGGTTGATTAAGAGCCAGAAGCGTCCCTCCGAAGCGCAGAGCTCTTGTCCTGTTTTGGCACAAGCGCTTCCCAAGTGAAGACCAAACCCATCTGATAGGTGGCTCCATCCGTCCATCGCTGGGGGGGTCACAGACACCCCTCCTGCTCCGGCACCCGTCTCTTGCAGCCCACGGCACAGGGCGGTGTGTGGGTGTCCCTTCCCCGCCTGTAACCCCGGCTCAGCTCAGTCCTTCCAGTGGCAGCTGTACCTCCTGATGCTGCTCCTTCAGCCAAGAGGGGGACGTGGCGAGCCCCTTCCCTCCGGGCTTTGCCGGAGCTTTGCTGGGGTGCGGTGGGTATGGTGGCTTGTGCCAGGTCGCTGGGGGGGGCGGGGGGGGGGCCTCCATCACCGCCTGCTGGCAGCAGCTTTCGCTTCGGGCATTTCATAATTAATAAGCCAGTTTGAGACAAAGGCTGTTGCCTTACGGAGAGGTTGGCAGAAGTGGATACTGTGGTTTCCATCACCGGACGATAAAATGCCATTGCTGTGCTTGGAACGAGAGGCGGGTGGAGTGAAGATGCTGTAAATTGGTGGGATTTTTATTATTTCGGGAACATGGTAGCATTGAGCAGGATAATAAAATGTTTTTCTAATCGTAACAGCCTCGAGGCGATAAACAAACAGTACATTTGTGCTGCGAAATGTCTGTCGATTCGTTGTTGATGTGATTTAGAGCCTGTTAAAGCAGGCTGGCGCGCTGTGCGCGCGTCCCCGGCCAGGCTCTCCGGGGACGGTGTGCCGGGGCGCTCGGCGGGGAACGTGCTGCCGTGGCTCAGGGCTTCCACCTCGCAGGTTGTTCTGAGCGAGAAAGCCGGTATTTGGAGCCAGTGCGTGCTGCCTTCATCCTCGGGGCATCAGATTCTGCTAGTTTATTTTTCTAGGTACTCAGCAGTGAGAAGAAACTCCCCCGTGTCCCCCCTGGAGGAGGGCTCTGCGCTTTGGGGAGAGAAACGGTCTTTTGTGAAACCCCCTCACCCCTGTGGGTCCAAGCCAGCGACCTCCAGGCTGCAGGAATGCGGTAATCGTGGTGGTGCTGGGGAGCGGGAGCTGCGCCGTGGTGGTGGGCTGCGCCGCCGGACCCTCGTGCCCATCCGCTGGGGCGGCTTCGGCATCCGAGCGGAGCTGCCAGAGCCACGGCGAGCGCCTTTTGCAGCGGACGGCGAAAAAGGGGGAGCCGGCATCGCTGCAGGGACTCCGGCTCATGCGTCGCGTTGAGTGTGCTGAAGTAAGGAAACGGGGCAGGACCTACGAGCGCAGCAGCGCCGGCGTTCCCTGCGGCTGCTGGGGGGGTGAGCTGGGCCGGCTGGGTGCTAAGATGCGAGCTGAAACATCCTCCCTGTGGTTTGGGCGCCGAGAAGTGTGCTTCAACGCTCATTCTTGCAGTCTTTTGACTATTTCTTCCAGTTTTACTTGGGATGATGTCAGCGGTGCGAATGCAAACCACAGTGCTGCTTGTTCTATTTGGGGACTTTCAAAGGGACACATTACCCAGAAGTGTCCTGAAATCCATGTATTTTTCTGGGATTGGCTTCTGATTCTTGTCGATACTCCTGAGTTTGTGACCTGCAGTGCTTTGGTGCTTCTTTAGCTTTAGTAAGCAAAATCGGTTCTGTCGATGTTGCTGTTCTCACCACTTGGTGGCCTGAAAGCAACTTCTTTTTTTTTGTTGTTTTTTGAGTGCTGTAGGTGCCGTTCGACAGTTTAATTTCAGGCACATAAAAGTGGGCTCTTCGCTCCCCGGCCGTTGCTCACCTCCAGCAGAGGTTTGTACAAAGCTCCGGCTGTGCTGCGAGCGCTGCAGGATCGATTGGGGTGGGCAGCAGAGTGCGGGGTAGGTTGGACCCTGCTCCCGCGGGGATCGGCCCTCGCTGGGGTGGGGGCGGGCGAGCACGAACCCCGGGTTGTGCAACGGGGCTGACGCTGCGCTCGGGTCAACCTCAGCCTCTGCCGTCGCCTCCGCTGCGGTCGTGGGCGCGCAGCAGCGAGCGGAGAGCGGGGCTTGCTCCGTGCTTGCCGCTTTCAGGGCTGCTCATTGCCCTCTCGGTAAATGTTTTAAATTCTGTTGTTCAGCTTTCGCTCAGGCTGCTTTGAAATTGAGATGGAGAACCCCCCCCGTGCGTTGCGTGCCGGCAGTCCCTCCCTTCCCGCTCCTTGCTCTCAGCCCCCACCGGCTCTTCCCGGCTTTCCTCTCCCGGGGGCTCGTTGGACCCCTCTCCCGTTTGCTGCTGCCTCCTCAGGACGTGAGCATCTCTGTACTGCTGAGGGAGATGCCTTGGGGTCATCGGGTGTTTTGAAACGTGTGTTACGAGTTGCCACCGGGAGAGACGAGGAGAAGCATGGGAGAGACGAGGAGAAGCACGCCTGCCTTTGGCGGCGACAGCGCTTCTGGCACATTGTTTGTCTCAACGCAGGTTGGGATGGCAGCGGCCACCCGCAGGCAAGCTGCGTTTATTTTTGTGTTGCGTGCCACGTGTGAATTAACTGGAGACTATCAGCTAAGCGATTAATTTTTGCTGATTTGTAAAGATGGGAGCTAGATATATTGGGATATTTCTTGCTGACCACAGCTTCTGCTGCCCTTCCACCACAAAGACGTCTGCAGTTCCTCATCCTTTTATTAAGCACCAATGATTTGAGCTAAAATTTTCCAGGCCACACCTATGTCTTTTGGGGAAGACGCAGTTAATAGCAATCATTTCTGGGAATGGTTTAAAGAAAAATGCATTTTTTGATGATATTGAGCTTCTCATAGAAACCGGTTTTGTTGTTTGTTTGTAATGCTTTGCTGCTTTAAAAAATGGACCTGAGACATTGCTTCATCGCTACAGATGGTGCACGGCTCCCTCGCTGCGGCGGCCCCGGCTGCGCCGGCGCATGGGGCTGCTCTCCGGCAGTGGTGGTGGTGGTGGTTTGCCTGTTTCACAACAGCGGGTGAAGGAGGACGTGGAGGCTGTTGGCGCTCGCTGTCGGTGCTCGCTCGGCCGCGGTGTCCGCCTGGCCGGCACAGCAGCACGCTGCACGGCCCCGCGCTGCGGTGGGAGGCGTCAGGAAGGAAGTCTGCAAGCGTGTGTGTATCTGTGTGTGCACGGGCAAGAGCTGGAGCTGTTTCCGGAGCAGGGCGTCTCGGGACCGGGCTGTTAAACCACCGCCGCTCCGTGCACCACATCATCCGTGGCACTGCAGAAGCGCATCCGGGGATGCAGCTGCTGCTCCGCAGACTTGCAGCCTCGTCCGGACCTGAGATCCCGTGGTCGATGGAGGCCAGGCCATCGACTCGCAGGGAAGGAGGGCGATGCGTGCACTGCGGATGAGTTCTTGCGAAGTTCGTGCTGGGTGGAGTTTCCCTCTGGTTTCTAATTAGCGCTATCGTGGAGGGGCCACATGACGTTCGATGGCAGCTGGGCAGGAGAGGAGGAGACTCTTGGGTGGCTGGAATAACAATTAGTGTACGTACTTGAAGTGTTCTCAAAAACATCCTCTGAGGCCGGGACACCATCGTGCATCAAGGGGGAGCTGGCTGCGGGAAGGGCCTGGCTGCAGCGGCCCCACGACGAGCCCGTGGTCCCGTGCACACGCTGTAAGCCTCGGAGCGGAGCGCCGTCCTGCCTGCCCGCCAGGTCCCGGCCCCTCGGGGCGCTCCGCTGCACCGCAGCCCCCTGGACAGTGGCTTTGCTGGGAAACCTGCAGCCCTGATGGGACGGGTCCCCCCTGCTGCTGCCCTCCTGTGCCTGGAGGAGGGTATTCAGCAGGGACACGGCTGCTGCACCGCCAGCGGGACGCGGGCAGGACCCCTGCACTGGCGTGGTGTCACCGGGATGCTCTGCGCTTGCAGGACAGCTTCAGCCTCAGCGGTGCAGGCGGCTGCTGCGCTCCCCAGGATGGCTGCAGTCCTCGTGGGGTGCAGATGTCGTGTCCTTGTGGGAAACCTGGCGTTTGGGCTGATGCGCAGGTTTTGGTTCCCTACCTGGCGGGGTTTGCGTGCCGCGAGGGGCCGGCGCTGCTGCCTCGCGGGGCGGTGAGGCTGGAGAGAGATTTGTCCCTTGGGCTGGAGCCGCGGAGATCCCGCAGCGTGGGCAGCTCCTGGTGTTGAGGTTGGCATCCCTGTGACGGCGCCTGGAGGCACGAGCGTGACCTGCCAGACCTGGGGAGTCCTCTGGGCCCCATTTCCTTTTGCTGTTACTGGTTTGGGGACTCTGACTGTAGTCTGACCTGTGCCTGATTTTNTTTCCTTTTGCTGTTACTGGTTTGGGGACTCTGTAGTCTGACCTGCGCCTGATTTCAGCAATTGTACCAAAGTCTGCGGCGGGCGAGTCTGGAGCTGCTTCCTCCGGGACGGGCTGTTGTGTCAGTCGCTTGTGTGCAATGGAAGAGTGCCATGTTCGGACTGCTGTCCCCCAGCATTTAAACATCCCAGCTGCTCCTGTCCCCCTGGGGGTTGTCCCTTCCAGGAGGCTTCATTTCCTAAAAGAGCTGCTGCCTTCCCGCTTCCCTCCGTTTCCTCCTCTGGCTCAGCCCTGCGAAGGGCACTGTGATGGAGCGGTGCCGGTGCCTCGGGGCGGGTGGCCGAGTCGCAGGCGTGCCACATCTGGCTGCCAGCACTGACCATGACCTGGGACCACCGGCTCCACCGGGACCGCCTTTGCCCTGCTCTGGGGGGGAGGCTGTGGGCAGGAGGCATGTGTGCAGCGGGGGAAGTTGCCACAGAGGACAGTGTCGCTCATCAACTTGTGTGCAGATGTCTGTGATAAATAAACAAATTGATATTGTGGCTTTTCTTTCCCATTAGGTATTTTCGTGGCCACCTGTGTTTCAGCATGAGGCTCGGCTAGCAGCAAAATGAACTTACCCGGGGAAGGTACGTACATACGGGTGGCAGCGCCAGAGCAGTTGGTTCCCCTGTGACACTGGGCACGGGCTGGTGAACATTTCATACATCTGTGCACACTGCCACTGATGCTCCATTAATATTGTATTGCCTTCACGAGCTGACAAGAAACGGTTTAAGCCTTATTTATACTCCTGTCCAATCGGCATGCAAAATAAGGAAGACTTTCTGCCTGTAGGACCTCTTATGTCCTTGTTTGTCACTGCTCTGCTGTCACTTCCCCACCAGCTCCCGTCCTCCCCCACGCTTTCTGCTCCCGGTACCCGCCTTGCCCTGGTGGCAACTGGGGACAGAGCCCCCGGCTGTGGGTTACAGCAGTGTCCGAGCTGCACGTGGGGGCTTCAGCCCGGGATCGGCTGCTGGCACTTTGATTTCTGCTCCCCGTCACCAGCTGCAGCGGTTTTCAGTCCCTGCTGTGATGTGCCGGAGTAGCCCCTGAGAGCTCTGTAATTCCTGCTGGAGTGGAAAGCTCTCAGAGCCAGCCAGGGCATCTGAAGGGCTAGAAGGTTGTCTGTGATCAGACAGCCGTGCTGCCTAATTATGCCATGATATTTTCCACCAGATATCTGCTGTGGAGGAAATTATCCATCCCTGTTCTCTCATAGACTAATAAGCCCCATAAATTTGGGGGAATTCTTAGTGAGGGGTTGCACAAAAGAGCTGAAAATAAGGCAGGATTGTTTGCGGTTGCTCCGCAGACCGCTGCCGAGCACGCTCGTGGATGCTTGTTCAGCCTGCCCAGGTACACTGGGGTAATCCCACCGGGGGAGTTCTGCTTCAGCGCTGCCGGTGCCCGCGGCTGCCGTGCGGGAGGCAGAGCGGGGCCGTTCTGCTGCCGGGACCAGCGGGGAGAACCCAGAGCCCAGCAGGAACGGAGAAGCCCCGAACGGCACCTGCCTCTGCCTTTCCTGTTGCCCCACAGCAGAGCGAGAGTTTCCCCACGCTGCCGGCGTTGGACGGGCAGCGGTGGGGGCTGTGTCCTCTGCCCTGGCCGGGGTGGCGGGATGATCCCAGGGACACGGGACTTCGTCCTGCCGGAGCAGGGCCGGTACCGCAGGCTCCCAGCCAGCCTCCCGCTCCGCGCAGCAAAATGAGTGAGTCCCTTTGTTCCTCTCGGTGGCACTGGGACCGGAGCTGCTGGGAGCATCGCGGTGGGAAGCACTCACTGTAAGCCGTTTTTGCAAAGAACAGAGCACTTCTGTGCTCCCCGTCTCCTTTTTAAACTGCGATCTTTCCTGCTAATTAGCTTGTCTTGGTCTGCATAGCCGTAATTATTCCGGTTGGCCTTAAATCCTGACTGCTCCAGCTATAATGCATTGAAATGGGTCCTGTGGCATTCGCAATTATTTTTAAGGCGAACATTTGAATATATTTACATGACTGAAACAGATCAAGATAGCAGGAAGGAGCAGATGAGCGCTTGTCTTTTTAATGGGTCTGTCTCTGCCTGGTGCCACAAAAATGCCAGAGCTGTTTGTTGTTCCCTCTGATTTACATCTGAACAAACGGACCAACGTTTGACTTTCTGACTTTTGTATAGTATATGGGCACGCATTTGAAACTGTTTAACCTTGGTATGTTGGCCAAGTAGTTGGCCAGGATGTTAACCACGGTGCCGAAGAGCCACAAAAATAATTTTGGTGGTGATGTTCCTTTGCTGCTGGGGTGGGACAACGCATACCGGGGTGGGCAGAGAGGCACTGCCTCTTCGCCTGGTGGTAATCCCGTGGTTTGGGCAGAAGTGGGTAAAAGCAGAGCGGGTGGATGGTGGGCAGCTGAGCGCTTCACCGGTCCGGGTAGGTGGAGCGGGATGTCAGGGGTTGGAAGGGGAACGGAGCAAGTCCTTGAGCTGGTGCTGGCAGGCAGGGCAGGGGCAGGGAGGCTGCCTGGCTCCGGGGCAGCTCTCCTGCCTGGCCCCCCCCCAAAAGGGGCTTTGGAGGGGCCGCTGCTAAATGTGCTCTTTCACAGAGAGAGATGAGAGGAGAAAACTTTTTTTCTGAAGCAGTTCTTTGGATTTTCAGCTAAACAAAACGCATGGACGTCCCGTTCCTTCCACTCCATTCAGCTCCCGCCCCAGCCACATAATCACAAAGAACTTGAAATCCCTGGTGAGCCCAGGGGAGGATTGCAAAACCTGTGCTCGCAAATGGAGCAGAGAAGGGGGGAGGGTGTGGGAAGCGGTGCCAGCGTTCGCAGGAGTCCCTGCCGGGTAGGCAGCAGAGCAGGAGACTTGCAGAAACTGCAGGCTTCCTGCTGGATATCCTACCGAGAGGCAGAAAACCCAAAAAGCCTTAATGCCAGATGAAGTCTTCAAGGATTTTTATGTAAGGTCAGTCTCAGCATTTAACGCTGACTCTGTGCATTGCTGTTAGCCTTCAGATGGTTTAATTTCTCAAAGTGTTTTGTTCTAACGGGTAACTGCTTTTCCTGACTCAGACCCTTAAAATTTGCATGAGATGCCTTTGTTTTTCTCTTATTTCAGCTTTCTCCCCCCCTCCCCCTTGTGACAGCACGTTGAAACAAAAGAAAATGTAGGAAGGAGACAGGTGGCTGAGAGAAGTGAGAAGACGGTGGTGTGCTGAGCTCAGTTTTGGAAGGAAGGACAACTGCAGGGAGGGTTTGGGCTTCATCTGGGATGGAACTGACTCCATAAANCTTTCTCCCCCCCTCCCCCTTGTGACAGCACGTTGAAACAAAAGAAAATGTAGGAAGGAGACAGGTGGCTGAGAGAAGTGAGAAGACGGTGGTGTGCTGAGCTCAGTTTTGGAAGGAAGGAGAACTGCAGGGAGGGTTTGGGCTTCATCTGGGATGGAACTGGCTCCATAAAGATTTTTTTTTTTTTAAGGACTGACTTGGGTACGCGTGGCCCCTCCTCTCCGAAACACTCCTGGAGCTTTGTTTCAGCTGTAAACCTGTGATTCTGGGTACGCAAACAGCCCAGAAGTAATCTCTTTGGGTGTGCTCTGAGGCTGACTTTAATTACCTCCTGGGGTAGAAGGCACCTAGCCTGGAAGTTGCTGATAAGTGAAAGAGGTGATGAAAGCCTGGGAGGGTGTCAGCATCCTGAAGGAGCCAGGCTGGATGCTGAGGTGTCGCCGGGGCTGGGCTGGATTGTGGATCCTGCTCCTCTGACCTTGCTGCGTTTCTCTTGCAGATGCCCGTTGGGTTGAACACTTGCTAGCCGAAAGCTGAAGCGTGGTCACCAGCCTGTGTGCAGGAGAACAGGATGCGGGTCACCATGAGGAGGGTGTTGCTGGTGGTGGGCTCAGTGGTCGCCCTGATGGTGACTCTGCACCTCGGCCAGCAGGTCCTGGAGTGCCAGCAGGTCCTGAGCGAGAGGAGGCACAGGCTGATGAGACCTGAGAACGAGGAGCTGGTCATGATGGACTCCAACCACGTCGAGTACCGTTACAGCAAGGAGATGCCCCTGATATTCATTGGCGGGGTCCCACGGAGCGGCACGACGCTGATGAGGGCCATGCTCGATGCCCACCCTGAGGTGCGCTGCGGAGAGGAGACCCGCATCATCCCCCGTGTGCTGGCGATGCGGCAGGCCTGGTCCAAATCGGGGCGAGAGAAGATGCGCCTGGACGAAGCAGGGGTGACGGACCAAGTTTTGGACGCAGCTATGCAGGCCTTTATACTGGAAGTGATCGCCAAGCATGGTGAGCCAGCCAGGTACTTGTGTAACAAGGACCCCTTCACGCTGAAGTCCTCTGTCTACCTGTCCAGGCTGTTCCCCAATTCCAAATTCCTCCTGATGGTTCGAGACGGCCGGGCTTCGGTCCACTCCATGATCACACGGAAAGTGACGATCGCGGGGTTCGACCTGAACAGCTACCGAGACTGCCTGACCAAGTGGAACAAAGCCATCGAGGTGATGTACTCCCAGTGCTTGGAGATCGGGCGGTCCCGGTGCCTGCCCGTCTACTACGAGCAGCTGGTGCTGCACCCCGAGCAGTCCATGCACGCCATCATGAAGTTCCTGGACATCTCCTGGAGCGACACGGTGCTGCACCACGAGGAGCTGATAGGGAAGCCCGGCGGGGTGTCGCTTTCCAAGTGAGTGTCTCGGCTCCTGCCTTGGCTTTTCCAGGAGCATTTTCATTACACGGAGCAGGTCAAGGGTAAAAACTGGGGGCGAAGACGCGTTGCTTGTGTTTATGCGTGCTTTTTCAGGGGCAGAAGTGGCAGCACGTCCAGTTTTGCTGCAGTAGGTTTTGTGTTTCTGAGTAGAAGACGGCTGGAATACCAGCAATCTGTTGTACCCCACAGAGCAGCTTGTCAGGCGAGGGTTTCAGGAGCAGGTGACTGCTTTATTCATCTGTCTTGACAGTGCAGAAATGATTTTGGTCTCTTAATTTGAAAAGAACTGTTTGCTCTTTAAACGTGAGCTCTTTAATGCCTCTTTTCTCCACCTGTCCTCAAATACCTCCTTACTGCTATTAGTTTTGCTGCTAATGAATGGCTTTCAGCGGTGAGCAGCAATTCTTGCCAGGTTTGGTGCTGGTATTGCAGAATAAAAGAAATACCTGCTCCGTGGAGACACACCCCACACCCCAGCACTTCCTCCTCGCCGGCTGGCTGTCTCTGGGTGCCAGGGGGGTGCTTGCCTTCTCCCACCTTCTTCTCCTCTTTTAATGCTCTTTATTTCCTAAACGGAGGCAAAATTTAATCAGTGGTGTAAGGGAACCATACGAGCAGTCTTTGTGTAAATTGCTCGTGCCCGAGTGGTGGGGGCAGCTGTGGGCACGCAGCTGCTCCGTGTCTCTGTGATGGCCGCGGGTCCTTGAGACACTCTTCTGTACGAGGCCGTGCGGCATTGCCTGTGCCTTCGCAGCCGGTAACTGGGATGCTCTCACGAGGCTCAGGATCCGCAGCCTCTGCGCACATTCATTCCTCTTAGGATGCCGTGTGTCCTGTGCTGTGTGGGGTGTGGTTTCCTCGGGCTGGAGTCGAGCAGGCGGCTGCTTGCCCCGGGCCAGCGTCCCGCCGAGCCCAGGGTGCAGAGCAGGGGTTGTACCTGCGAGGGGCTCGCTCCTCGGGGGGCTTGGAGGGCAGGGAGCACGTCCCAGCGCCCTTAGCCCAGGCGGAGCAGGAGGGCAGCTGTGGCGTAGGATAGAGAGATGGTGCACCTTTGATGGCAGAAGCGATGATTTCTCCAGGGCTTTCGGCGCTATTTGCTCAGAGTAAATTTTGCTGACGTTGCCTAAACAGATAAGTTTTTGGATTTTCAGTGAGGTCGTATGGTGTACCTGTGCTACAGACCACACATCTTTCATTGTTTTTCTGTAATAAGCAGAGGTGTCCTGCTAACACCCTGACCCTGGTGCAGGATGGATCCCCCCATACAGGGGGGCACAGCCTCTGGGGTATGGAAGCCCCTGCCAGGATCCGCTCCCCCAGAGCAGGGCTGTGTGTGGGGACTGGCTGCCCCGGGGCTGCCCCACTGTGCCTCGTGCCAGCTCTGCCCCAGGCGGACCCGGCGGGTGCTGAGTGGTCGCGCTGCATGCGTGTCTTGGGCAGCAGATGCAGACTGTTGAAGTGGCAGTGAACCTCTAGATGAAGGCTGTTCTGTCTGCACCCAAGTAGGTGTGTGAGATCTAACTTTAGTGTCTTGTTTTTTTCTTTACTATTTTTCCCCAGGATAGAAAGATCAACAGACCAGGTTATCAAGCCAGTGAACATGGAGGCGTTATCTAAATGGATCGGGCACATCCCAGGGGATGTGCTGCAGGACATGGCCCACATCGCACCGATGCTTGCCAGGCTCGGCTACGACCCCTACGCCAACCCACCCAACTACGGCCACCCCGACCCCTTAGTTGTCAACAACACACACAGAGTGAGTGTCGCTGCCGTCTGCCTTAGCGCTGCCGCGGGAGGGAGCGCTGGCGCGGGGCCGCGGGGGTCTGCACCCACAGAGCCCTCTGGAGCAGAGGCGGCCGCTGAACCAAGTCAGAAAGGAGCAGGGGAGAAACAAATGCTCTCTTCCTTTTGGGAGACTGGGACTGACAGACACGCGGTTATACTGAGATGATTTCAGAAGAGACGCGTGTGGTAGATTGAGCCTGGCGTGGCTCAAACTGATGATGTTCCCTATGATTTTGTGGTGGTGTTCATTTCTTCTGTTGTGGCAGATACTGACCTGTCCCTCCCTGATCCAGCCCCGCTCTCGAGCCCAGGCGTGGGAGTTACTGGCGTGTGCTGATGTTATCTAGGTGCACGGCTGTAGGCGCTAGACAGGCCGGTCTGGCCCCAGGAGGACACGCAGACTGTGCTGTGTCTGTGTGTAGCTCACCAGCCACTCCCGTGGTCCCACGGGGAATGCGAGTGGAGACTCGTAATGCATTTGGGCAAAACCAGAAGATATTTTTTTTTAGAATATTGACTCATGTCCCTGGAGCAGAACTGGAAGGAAGAAGCTGCAGAGCCACAGACAGCAGTTACTAAACAGAGGGAGTTTCTCATGCTTTGGGGTGGACCGGTTCCTCCCTGGCCTGAGGCCGGACTCTGCAGCCCCCCCCCAGTTTTGCACGTGCTCCCCGCAACGGTGCCCTTGGACGAGGTGTCCTTTGTCACACTGGTGGGAGCAGGGGAATGTCTGCGGGTAGGACCGGTCCCCATGGTACTATATGCAGATTGTGGCCAGGCAGGCAAGTAGCGGCACTGACCTGGAAGGTCAGAAGAGCTTCCCTGGAGCTGGTCCATGCTCCCAGTGCTCTGGTCTCTTACAGCTCCTCCTTCCTCTCTCTGCTTGCTGAGAGTTGTTCTAGGACACAAGTGATTTGGGTGAACATGTGGCCTGGGCAGGGTTAGGGACTCTTTGGGACTCTGACATGGACCTGTCAGTACGTCCACCCCAAATTCTTGGGGTGAATTTGGAGAACTGGCACAATGGTAAAGACCAAAATACTTTCCCCTCCCAGGCTAAGGGAGGCAGGATGCTGCTCCCTGTCTTTGCTTACAGTCAAGAAGGAGGAAACCTGCTTTTGCCCCAGTATAGCACCGCGATGTAGAACAAAATATCCATCGGGGTATTTCAGCTGGTTCAGGTATACTGGGATGTAGGATGCAGTTAATGAGGTGGACTTACTGATGTTCATAGGGCCACTACCCCAGAAAGGTCACTACAATTCTCTCTTTTCCATAGGTTTTAAAGGGGGATTACAAAACGCCAGCCAATTTGAAAGGTCATCTGCAGGTAAGAGTCTGATGTCTCTTTGAGGGCTTTGCCCCGTTTGGTTAATCCTGGGTGCCTGGTGCCTTGCTCCCTCTTATGGGCATTTGCAGGCTGGGCAGCCAAGTGTGGGAAATGTCCCTGCTCTCTTGCCGTGATCTGTGGGGACGATGTCCTTCCTGCTGTGCACTGTTCCCACCCTCCACGCTTTTGTTGTTTATGTCCTGTGTGTTCTGTGCTCCTCAGACCCTGCTCATTCATCTCTGCCACCTCCTTCCTGGTCTGCTTGTGTGTATGGTTTTGTGTTCTGGAGTTCTGTGTTCACTCATCACAAACTCGGGCTCTTCATTCTCTTACTTTAAGACACTTTCTACCTTGCTCGTTCCAAAACTCTTAAAGTGTTCATTGCCCTGGGTCTTGCCTGCCTTGGGGAAGGGTGGCTTCTCTGATTTACAGATTACAGATGGGTCTTCTAGTTCTTGTACTTGGGTGATTCTGTTCAGGTGTCAAAAATACACTGTGGAGCTCCCTCCCTAAGGGGCAATGCTTGAAAACAATTAATAACCATCTTTTCCGATGCAGAGCAGTCCAACAACCATTGCACATACAGACTTAAAAATAAAAAAGACTTCAGAAAGCACTATGCGCACAGTAGGGAGATGCAGTAGATTGGTGTTGATGTTTCGATCAAAGGTGACAGGTTTTTACCTGCTCCACAATGTGGCCTCTGAAAGAAAGCAGGGGGACTGAGCTGCATCGCCAGTGTCGGGCGAGAAGATGCAGAGCCCAGTCCCGGCCCGAGGAATCAGGGCTGCTGGTGAAGTGAGCGTGTGGTGGTTTCACCGCGAGAGGTGTCCCTGGCGATTCCCAGATGGCCGCCCAGGGTGGTTCGTGTTGAGTGAACCGTAGCGAAGCAAGAGGCTGCAGTCTCGTGGCAGCCTCTCCTGGCTGCTGGTTCTCTGCCCTTGTGCTGCTTTCTGTCTCCTAAACATTTCCTTTTCTTGCTGCTGGGAGCACAGCGGGGATGTTTTGAGTCCAAGCAGATGGTGGCTTAAAGCTGACCCTTCTGTTTCCGGGTTATTCTAGGTGACTCAGAACACATCATCTTCTCACTAAGAAAATTAATGATTTCCAGGTAAGACCTTGTACTTCATTTTGAGACTCGGGCAAATCCGCCTGCATTGCTCCAGGGATAGCATTTTGCCTGTGTAATTTCTTGTGCCTGTGGATTAGCCAGGCTGCTGCAGGCACGCTCGTTATGTGAATTATATCCTTCGCAGTTGCTTTAGGTTTACAGAACAATACCGTTATCTGAGACAATTTGTCAGCAATTCTTTTTCTGAGTGCTGGAAACAGGCTTACTTCAGCAAAATCGAAATCAGCCACTTGGGAGAGTTATTACTGACTGTCCCCACGGGGAGCATTGAAAGGGGATGTGGAAATGAGTAGATGAGCTGAGCTACTCCCCAGCTGTCTCCTCGGGCATGCCGTGGCCCCGTGGAAGGGAAGATAAAGCAGTTGCATCTGCTGTCAGTTTGGAAAAACAAAGCTGCTACCTTGGGTTTCTGCTCCAGATACAACTGTTGATATGTTAGATGTTTTTCCGTCTCTCTTTTCAGCTAGCCTCTACGCTAAAACATAAAATACAATTTTTCTTAATAAAAATGACCCTTTAAACACTAGTTTCTATGTAAAAGCACGACAGCGTGCTAAAAAAAAAATAAATAACCGGAAGCACTGAGTGAGAATGGAAGTTGTGTGCCCATCACCCTGGAGCTGGGACTTGGTTTCTGTCTAAGCATTTTTTGTCTCGGGGCTGGTTTAAAGCCGTTAGCCGGGCACCCGCTGCGCTGGCAGGGCCGGATCCCCCTCCTGAGTCCCCGTCTCTCTCTCTTCCAGAATGCTGCAAATGGCCTTTTGTTGTCCAACAAAGAAGAGTTTGCAACGGCACCAGTGGAAATCGGTTATCCAAGCATATTGCTTGCTAATACTATTGCCAAAATGACTGCTCTACGAGGAATGTATTTGCATTTATTTGCAAAGGCCAAACGTTTTACAGAGCGGGCAACCCGTCCTCGGCCTTCTCCCAGCGCTCCGCGGTGAAACCATCTGTGGAAATCCATACTCGAGGCGGGCGCCGGCGTGTGTCGGGCAGAGATTTTGTAAGCGGCGGCCGGAGGACCCGTTAAATCGCGTTTCAGTGTCTCTCCTCAGGCTGTTCCCCGGCTCGGGGGGTCAGACNCCCCCCCCCCCCCTGCCCTCCCCTCACTGTGACCTACAGAGGCTATTGCAGAGTTAATATATGAGCCCGCCCCTCCCCGCCTCCTTCCTTTGTTGCACACCATTAAAGAATCGTTTTAATAGCGCAGGCTCCGCCCTCCTTCTCGGCTCCCTGCGGCGCTGCAGGCCGCGGGCCGGGCCGCCAAACCATAGAGGAGCCGCTGCGCGGGAGGCCCGAGCGCGGCCGCTCCTTCCGGCTCTATGGTTGTGGGCGTGGTTCCGGCGGCGTCCCGGGGTGCGTCACCGGAAGGAGAGGGTTCACTTCCGGGTAGGGGGTGGGAAGCGGGGCGGCGGGGCGTCCGTGTGTGGGCCGGGGGGTGCCCCGCTGCCGCCATGTCGATGTCGCACCTGTACGGCACGGACGGGGAGGATGGCGTGGAGATGGAGAACTTCGAGGTGTCGGACTGGGACCTGCAGAACGAGTTCAACCCCCACCGGCAGCGCCACCGGCAGACCAAGGAGGAGGCCACCTACGGCGTGTGGGCCGAGCGCGACTCGGACGAGGAGCGGCCCAGCTTCGGCGGCAAGCGGTAGGGGCCGGGGGCGGGCGGGATGGAGCCTCCGGGGCCGCGCGTCTGGCGGCCCCCGCTTGTGCCCCGCTTGCGGGGGCAGGGCTCGGGGGCTGCCCCGCTTCCTGGTGGTTTTCAGGCTGTAAACGCCCCCCAGCACAGCCCAGCCTGGGAGAGGGGCGGCCGTGGGGCGCACAGAGCTGCCTGGGGGGGACTTTGCCTGTTGCAAGCGTTTCCCTGGTGCCCAGGGGGAAAGAACGGTTATTTCCTGGCAAAAAGAGCGTTAAACTGCTCGTCGGGTTTTAATATTTCGTTTTAAGGGGAGGTCTAAGGCGTAGTAGGCTTGTGTAGGAACGCGCACTGGTCAGCTGGAACAGAATTCACTGACGGGTCTCGTACTGGTGCAGCTCTAGGGATTACTCGGCCCCCGTGAACTTCATCAGCGCCGGGCTGAAAAAGTCAGCGGCTGAGGATGTGTCAGAAGAAGACTCTGATGAAGATGAAAAGCCTGTGAAGCAGGAAGAAATCCCTAAAGAGTTTGTGCCAAAGAAGTTAAAAACGGTGAGTTATCTAGGCAGTTTTCAATTCTGTGTAATGTATTTATGAAACTTAAGCTGTAGTGTAAAGGTGCTGAAATGGTAATAGAGCACTAAAGAAAGGGAGAAATAATTAAAACCAGAGAACCACATGTGAAAGCATGCCATTAAGAGAGGTGATTTCTCTGTATTTTGTAGCTATTCTGATGTATAGTTGTGTGTCCTTGGGAACATCAGTCCTTTTAGGCCCTTTTGTCTTCCTTAATATTCCCTTGGGTCAATTGAGGTTAAAATAAAAGAATGCCTGTGGCTTACTGCCTTTCAAAGACACTTTTTTTTTTTTTTTTAAATTTCACAGAACAGGATGACAAATCTAGGCGTGTTATAGAGTAAAAATCAAACTCTTATTTTCAATTACCAAACACAGAAAGAATCAGGAATCAGCTTCAGCTAAAGTCAGTAGTAGAGACTAATAACTGGCAGCTCGTTAGTCTAAGCTTGTCAGGACTTTCCTTTTCAATCTAAGGAATTTCAGGAAACTCCGTAGGTGTCAGGGAGCTTATGTGGATGCGTCAGTCATGACATAGTGAGCTGTGCAGTGTGGTGATGACTGAATTGCTTCTGGGAAGAACCTTCCTTTTGAGTGAAATTATACAGAGCTTGGTTATTGCGATGCCTTGAGGTTGTGTGGGGTTTTTGTTTATTTGTTTTAACAGGGTGGTAATTTCAAGCCTAGTCAGAAAGGCTTTGTAGGAGGGACAAAATCTTTCGTGGATTTTGGCAGCTGGGAGAGACACACTAAGGGAATTGGGCAGAAGCTTCTCCAGAAGATGGGTTACGTCCCCGGAAGAGGTCTCGGGAAGAATGCTCAAGGTACTGTGATTGTGTGTTGTTAACTGTTAATTTGGAGAAGAGACAGGATCCTTTAAAGAACTGCCATCTCCAGGTGGCTTATAACGTCATTCTTGTTTTCTTGCATCTCTTGCAAGTGATCTGGGTCCTCATGATAAGATTCATTTGTGTTTAAATTAAAAAAGACCAATTTTATGCTCTTGTTATTTTGCAAGAAGAAAAAGAGAAAGAAAAAAGGGAGATAAATTCCAAAGGTAGTCAGCTCACAGAAAAGGAGATGTTATTTTATGCGATAGGATAAAAAAAAGCAGTGAAATGCACATGTGAATAATACTCTGCTTTGGTTTTTTTTGGTATGTGCTGGAATTAAGTGATTTTGTAGCTGCTAAGAAATTAGTGGAGTGGTAGAAGATACCATAGCGATAGAGGCAGAATACCAGGCTGGATATTTGTGCTGATTTGATAACTTAGGGTACTGCAGAAAAAGCGCTCACGGTCTTCTTTCGATAAACAAACCGCTCCTTCTGATGTAACTACCGTCCTCTTAGGTATTATCAATCCAATTGAGGCCAAACAAAGAAAAGGCAAAGGAGCTGTAGGGGCATACGGCTCTGAAAGAACCACCCAGTCTTTGCAAGACTTTCCTGTTGTGGACTCGGAAGAAGAAGCTGAGGAGGTATTTGTGTGATTCTTGGTATATCTGTTTCCCTGTTGTGTTGTATGTACAAAAATCAGTTCTAATATTAGCTTCTGTGTCAGAGAAAACTCTTTAGACTCATTTTAAATAAGAAGCTAAAGACATAGCACGTGAATTTCATTTAGACGTATTTTGTCACTGCAGTGTTCTTTGTTGTTTCTGGCTCACTGTATGCCAGTGGTCTTGCTAGAACCCCTCCTTCAAAGAGCCCCCCCAGGTAAATAGTCTTTGTCTTTTGTTTAAATTAAAATAAAATAAAATCAGAAACATATGTTGTGAATTGGGTGGTTGACTGGACCACAGCATCTGAGCCAATTTGTCACTGAGCTTTACCGCTTTCCCAATTATTTTGCTCTACAGCATTCCTCATTTTCCTGTAGAAAACAGAGGCAAATTTGGGGCATGACAAAGAGCAGCCACCACAACTGTTCTTTGTTTTTGTTTAGGAATTTCAAAAAGAGCTCAGCCAGTGGCGGAAGGATCCTAATGGAGGCAAGAAAAAGCCCAAATACAGCTATAAGACAGTAGAAGAACTGAAAGCCAAGGGTAGGATCAACAAGCAGCTTTCAGCCCCTCAGAAGGAGCTGTCTCAAGTCAAGGTAAGGTTGATAACCCAAGAGGTGGCATCTCTTGTATGCACTTAATAAAATTATTCATGTAAAATTAAAATGTTTTTAAAAAAATTCTAAAAGTACCTAAGACTTCTGTGCAATAAGGAGTAGTATTCTACTTGCATCGTCACTGCTTGTAGAATTACTCAGCGAAATGTTAAAACAGATCAGAAGAGGAGACTCTTCCAGCTCTGGTTCAAATTGTTTCTTATTCATTCTAACTCTTCATGTCTGGAGTCAGCCTTTTTGGAGGCAATCCCCGGTTGCCTCATTCAGAATCCCAGTGTGTATTGGTAGCCTGCTGGAGTAGTTAAGGTACTTTGAAATCTCCAGTTTTCAATTTGGAGTAAGGGATTTTTTCCTCTTTTAAACAGAAAATACAATTTTTTTGAGACGCGTTTGTTCTTATTTGTTGGAAGGTTATAGACATGACGGGCCGGGAGCAAAAGGTTTATTACAGCTACAGTCAAATTAGCCACAAGCACAATATCCCGGATGACAATCCTCAGCAGCCACTGGGCAAAGACTCCAAGCCCCAGGGATTTGCCTTGCCTGAGCTGGAGCACAACTTACAACTTCTCATTGACATCACAGAGCAGGAGATCATCCAGAATGACCGGCAGCTGCAGTACGAGAGGGACATGGTCATCAACCTGACCCATGAGATACAGAAGATGTCGGAAGTTCTCTCGCATGAGAAGACAGCAATTAACAATCTCAGCAAGGTGTTGGAAATGGTGGAAGAGTGTGAGAGACGGATGCAGCCTGGTTGTGAAAATCCCTTAACCCTCGATGAGTGTGCAAAGATTTTTGAGACGCTTCAAGACAAGTACTATGAAGAGTACAGAATGTCTGATAGGGTGGATCTGGCGGTAGCAATAGTGTATCCTCTCATGAAAGATTACTTCAAGAACTGGGATCCCCTCAAGGTGTGTATTAGTTTGATTTATCTGCAGTTCTTACTTGATGGCTTAAGTAGTCTTTATTGTCTTGATGTTCCCCACCTCCTTATCCCAAATTCCTGATCAGTCTGGAGAGAAAGAAGACACGAAAACAAAACCCCACTCTGCACCCACTCTTAGACATTTGCTACAACTGAAGTCTACTGCAGTTGCAGCCACCTTCTGCAAAGTGGCTAACAATTTAAGAGCTTGTAAGCTTAAAATCAATCCATTTCATGGGTGTTGGGAAGGAAAAGTAGATGAAAGCTAAGTCTCTAGTTCTTGTTTTTAGCAAAAGCAGGAGAGATCTGTCTTTCATGTAGTCAAATACACGCTGTCTATTCTTAATGCCATTTAGGCTGTGATAGGTAATAGCGTGAACTAGCTGTACACCTGAAAAAGTTCAGACTGTCCTCTTTTCCCCCTGGCCATATGTTAAATCCATAAAGTGGGATTTTCCTCTTCTGGGACTTTACTAATCACAGCTGCAAGCTCCTAGCTTGCCTTTTGAGAGGGTGAGAAAGCTGTCTGCAGCCAAGTGTACCATCAGCCTGCTCTGTGTAGATACCAGCTGAAATTAATGAAGAAGTCTAAAGGCTGCTCATGCCTTATCGTTTCCAGGACTGTACGTATGGCACAGAGATCATAGCCAAGTGGAAGAACCTTTTGGAAAATGATCAGCTGTTATCACACGGTGGACAGGACCTGTCAACAGATGCTTTTCACAGGTAAAGACCAAATGAGTTGCGTTTTGTGCAGCATCTTCAAGTGCTGCTTCCTCAGAGATTGAAAAGAACAGATACAGGCATGCTTTCCAGATGATTCTCTTGATGGGTCTGTTAAAAGCCAGCTGTCAGCTATATAAAAAGAAGTAGCTTTTAAATAACAGTTACCATTTGGTTTATTTAGGCCTGGGGCTATAGCTTTAAGCTTAACTTTGATTTATTTATAACTTCTTTTTCNGTTGTGAATTGGGTGGTTGACTGGACCACAGCATCTGAGCCAATTTGTCACTGAGCTTTACTGCTTTCCCAATTATTTTGCTCTACAGCATTCCTCATTTTCCTGTAGAAAACAGAGGCAAATTTGGGGCATGACAAAGAGCAGCCACCACAACTGTTCTTTGTTTTTGTTTAGGAATTTCAAAAAGAGCTCAGCCAGTGGCGGAAGGATCCTAATGGAGGCAAGAAAAAGCCCAAATACAGCTATAAGACAGTAGAAGAACTGAAAGCCAAGGGTAGGATCAACAAGCAGCTTTCAGCCCCTCAGAAGGAGCTGTCTCAAGTCAAGGTAAGGTTGATAACCCAAGAGGTGGCATCTCTTGTATGCACTTAATAAAATTATTCGTGTAAAATTAAAATGTTTTGAAAAAAATTATAAAAGTATCTAAGACTTCTGTGCAATAAGGAATACTATACTACTTGCATCGTCACTGCTTGTAGAATTACTCAGCGAAATGGTAAAACAGATCAGAAGAGGAGACTCTTCCAGCTCTGGTTCAAATTGTTTCTTATTCATTCTAACTCTTCATGTCTGGAGTCAGCCTTTTTGGAGGCAATCCCCGGTTGCCTCATTCAGAATCCCAGTGTGTATTGGTAGCCTGCTGGAGTAGTTAAGGTACTTTGAAATCTCCAGTTTTCAATTTGGAGTAAGGGATTTTTTCCTCTTTTAAACAGAAAATACAATTTTTTTGAGACGCGTTTGTTCTTATTTGTTGGAAGGTTATAGACATGACGGGCCGGGAGCAAAAGGTTTATTACAGCTACAGTCAAATTAGCCACAAGCACAATATCCCGGATGACAATCCTCAGCAGCCACTGGGCAAAGACTCCAAGCCCCAGGGATTTGCCTTGCCTGAGTTGGAGCACAACTTACAACTTCTCATTGACATCACAGAGCAGGAGATCATCCAGAATGACCGGCAGCTGCAGTACGAGAGGGACATGGTCATCAACCTGACCCATGAGATACAGAAGATGTCGGAAGTTCTCTCGCATGAGAAGACAGCAATTAACAATCTCAGCAAGGTGTTGGAAATGGTGGAAGAGTGTGAGAGACGGATGCAGCCTGGTTGTGAAAATCCCTTAACCCTCGATGAGTGTGCAAAGATTTTTGAGACGCTTCAAGACAAGTACTATGAAGAGTACAGAATGTCTGATAGGGTGGATCTGGCGGTAGCAATAGTGTATCCTCTCATGAAAGATTACTTCAAGAACTGGGATCCCCTCAAGGTGTGTATTAGTTTGATTTATCTGCAGTTCTTACTTGATGGCTTAAGTAGTCTTTATTGTCTTGATGTTCCCCACCTCCTTGTCCCGAATTCCTGATCAGTTTGGAGAGAGAGAAGAAAAACCAAAACAAAACCCCACTCTGCACCCACTCTCAGACATTTGCGACAACTGAAGGCTACTGTTCTGCAAAATGGCTAACAATTTAAGAGCCTGTAAGCTTAAAATCAATCCATATCATGGGTGTTGGGAAGGAAAAGTCTCTAGTTCTTGTTTTTAGCAAAAGCAGGAGAGGTCTGTCTTTCATGTAGTCAAATACACGCTGTCTATTCTTAATGCCATTTAGGCTGTGATAGGTAATAGCGTGAACTAGCTGTACACCTGAAAAAGTTCAGACTGTCCTCTTTTCCCCCTGGCCATATGTTAAATCCATAAAGTGGGATTTTCCTCTTCTGGGACTTTACTAATCACAGCTGCAAGCTCCTAGCTTGCCTTTTGAGAGGGTGAGAAAGCTGTCTGCAGCCAAGTGTACCATCAGCCTGCTCTGTGTAGATACCAGCTGAAATTAATGAAGAAGTCTAAAGGCTGCTCATGCCTTATCGTTTCCAGGACTGTACGTATGGCACAGAGATCATAGCCAAGTGGAAGAACCTTTTGGAAAATGATCAGCTGTTATCACACGGTGGACAGGACCTGTCAACAGATGCTTTTCACAGGTAAAGACCAAATGAGTTGCGTTTTGTGCAGCATCTTCAAGTGCTGCTTCCTCAGAGATTGAAAAGAACAGATACAGGCATGCTTTCCAGATGATTCTCTTGATGGGTCTGTTAAAAGCCAGCTGTCAGCTATATAAAAAGAAGTAGCTTTTAAATAACAGTTACCATTTGGTTTATTTAGGCCTGGGGCTATAGCTTTAAGCTTAACTTTGATTTATTTATAACTTCTTTTTCCAGACTGATGTGGGAAATCTGGATGCCATATGTCAGAAACATAGTGGCGCAGTGGCAACCGAGGAACTGTGGATCGATGGTGGATTTCTTGGATAGCTGGGTGAACGTTGTTCCTGTCTGGATACTGGATAACATTCTGGATCAGCTGATCTTCCCCAAGCTACAGAAGGAGGTAAGACAAGAGGGCTGCTTTAGAATGAAGCTGTGCTCTGAATCAGTGTTTGAATTTCAGTCAACTAGAACTTTTAAAATACCAGTTTGCTGCCTCTGCCGATGCATTTAGGAGTTAGGGGGTTGCATTATGGCTCTTTTTGCATCTGGCAAGACTTACTGCTTATGGATGGACTGATTTAAATCTTTTCTGTTTTACCTCAAGGTCGAAAGCTGGAATCCTTTGACAGACACAGTCCCAATCCATTCCTGGATCCATCCCTGGCTTCCCTTGATGCAGGCACGATTAGAGCCGCTGTACTCTCCCATCCGAAACAAGCTGGCGAACGCACTGCAGAAGTGGCATCCCAGTGACTCCTCCGCCAAACTTATCCTTCAGCCCTGGAAAGATGTGTTCACACCTGGGTCATGGGAGGCTTTCATGGTCAAAAACATCGTGCCTAAACTAGGTGAGACAAGCCAAACAGTGCTGAATTTCTGGAATCTGCTGGTTGCCACCTTCCCCCTTACACCTAGGAAAGATACATGTTAACATGGTTGCCAGTGTTACTTCAAAGAATATTATTAGGAAGTTTAGACTAAGCTTGCATCATCTTTTCTGCTAATAGTACCATGTGTGTTTTTTCAGAGGCAGACATTTTGGAAAATACAGGGAAGTGCTCTGATTATTCTCAGTGTTTTCTGTCTTACTCTTCTAAATCATCTGATTCTTCTGTTGTTCAGCTGACAGGAATATCTGATGGCTGTCGGATAGCATCAAGCTATAAAATGTCTCTCTCTTACTCCTGTATTCTTTGGTCTACGCTAGTGCTTTCATCATGAGATTTTGTAATTCACCATTCAGCTATGCAAACTGGCTACAAAAGGCTCTGTAGTCTAAAAATCAAACGTTTTCAATTTCTCAGTTCTAGCAGCAAGTTGTATTCGCTGGAAACGGAAGTGCACTGTTCTGGTGGCAGGGATCAGCCAAACAGTTTAAAGATCCTGAATGTCCTTTTGGGTAGTATGCAATACAGGTGCTCCTCAAGTCATGTGTGTTGCTAATGAAATAGGTCAGAGCACTGATAAAACTGAATCAAGTTCTTTTCTGACTCTTCTCCCTCTTTTTCCAGGGATGTGTTTGAATGAACTCATCATAAACCCTCACCAGCAGCACATGGATGCCTTTTACTGGGTGATTGACTGGGAGGGGATGATTTCTGTCTCCAGTCTTGTTGGGCTGCTGGAGAAACACTTCTTCCCAAAGTGGCTGCAGGTGAGAAACTACCAAGGCTGAGTAAACAGGCTTGATTTCACTGTGAGGTGTTTTAGTGACTCCTACCTAGAAATTGCTGCCCCAGAACTGAAATGGTTTACCTACCAAATGGGGTGATTTCCACTCATAGCTCTGTGCACATCAGAACAGATTATTTCTTAAGACTGCACAGTCCTTTCTTTTACTGAAAGCTCAGCAATAAACTAAGTGGTAATAAGGACTCTCCTCCATAAAGGTACCTGTCCTACTGCGTTTCATCTGTCACGTTGTTTTGCAGGTGCTGTGCTCTTGGCTTAGTAACAGCCCCAATTATGAAGAGATTACAAAGTGGTACTTGGGTTGGAAGTCCATGTTCTCAGACCAAGTGTTAGCACATCCATCCATCAAAGACAAATTTAATGAAGCTCTCGATATCATGAACCGGGCTGTCTCTTCCAGTGTTGGTAGGTGGCTTGTGGTGGCTCTGCTTCCTGTGGTGGCAGTACAGCAATGCTTGGTTCTTCTGAGTCTGTACTGAGCACGGCCCTGCTCATTGGCATTGTAGCAGTTCCCATGAAAATTCAGTTCCCAGTGAAATTCAAAGTGTGTTTTGCCTTGCTGTGTCCATAAATAACACCTGTAAGGTGCTAATTAATAATTGTCTGTGCTTCACTGAAGCAGAAACAGATTTTTGGTGACTGGCTGCCTGTGCCATTAAGCAACTGGTTGTTTTTCAGCCTTGCCTGATTATAGCGTGTGTTCTGTCAGTCGGTGGGTGTTGCGGTGTAACCCCAGCTGGCAGCCAGGACCGCACAGTCACTGCTCAGTTCTCCCCCCTCTCTGCCCCCCAAAGGGCAGGGAGAAAAGGAGGGGAAAAGGAAAAAAAACTTGTGGGTTGAGATAAAGGCAATTTAATAGAATGATAATGGAAAGGGAAAATAATAAGGGTAGAAGCATATGCAAGATAAAGATGCAACACCAGTCACTGTCACCACCCGGTGAATTGGTTGCCCAGCCTGTCCCCAGTGGTGATCACAGATTCCTGCCCTCCCCAGCCAACCCCCATTTATATAGCATGACATCTATGGTACGGAATATTCCGTTGGCCAGCTTGTTCTGTCTGTACTCCCTCTCAGCTTCTATGGGAGGCTGAAAAAAGTCCTTGAACAATATAAACATCACCTGGCAACAACTAAAACAGTGTGCATTATCTACATTCCTGTCATAACAAATCTGAAGCACAGCAGCCACTAGAAAGAAAATTAACCCTATCCCAGCTGAAGCCAGGACAGTGAGAGACCACAATTTAAAGATGTTGACTTCCAAACCTATAATTTGTTGGGGTTTTTATCTTTATGGTGAGATACTGGTTCTTCTCCTTGGCTTTAGAGCAGTGCCCTTTCCTTCCACGTGATTCTCCCTGTGACCTAAAAGAGATTGTTAGGAATTTGCTGGGAATTAAACTGTGTAAGAGAAGGCCACGCATGAGGGAACAGCACCTGAAATTTGCTCTGCCCTCCGAGACTGAGAACTCCTTTTGTGTATCCCTCCTGCCCACTCGCTGTACCGTGTGATGGAGAATCTGCATCAGAAACATGGAGGATTCCTTGAGGCCCAGTTTAAGTGTTTATTTCTGTGGTAAAATGATACAACTGCAGGCAAGTGTTGCACAAAGAGGAATTCACATTTTGAGAAACTTCTGGCACGATAGTCATGCAGCCAAAAAGCGAACTGGGGGCTAATAGTGAAAGTGCTCCTGATGCAATGCTGCTTCCTGCAGTATGGTACTGTCCCATCCTTAGCCTGATTTTGCAATAGTCACTGTTGTAACCCAGCAGTGGCCTGTGGTGACCAGAGGCCGGGTTTTGGCTTTGAGGAGTATTTTTTTTGTTGCTGTTCTTATTTTTGTTCACACTTTTCCTTTGGCAGTAGCAGTGCAGCATCCTCCTCTCCTGCGCATGCTCAGATAAGGTTTGGGATTGTATCAAATCCTGTTGCTCCTGCTGCAGTTCTCCAATTCACCTCGCTAGTCTGTGTTGTATTAGCAATAATAATAGTATAAAACTTAATGAATTAGAATGTGTAAAGGAGGATTCAGAGTGTTATCGATTGACTGTACTGTATGTGTCCTGGTGTGGAGTTTACCTGTAGACCTTGCACTGGGAACGGACTGGCACCTTGTTTTCACATGTTTTGTCTCTCCAAACAGGTGGGTACATGCAGCCAGGCGCTCGAGAGAACATCGCCTACCTTACTCACACCGAGCGGAGGAAGGACTTTCAGTACGAAGCCATGCAGGAGCGGCGGGAGGCTGAGAACATGGCCCAGCGCGGCATCGGCATGGCCGCCAGCTCCGTGCCGATGAACTTCAAGGACCTAATTCAGACAAAAGCAGAGGAGCACAACATTGTTTTCATGCCTGTGATTGGAAAGCGGCACGAAGGGAAACAGCTGTACACGTTTGGACGGATCGTCATTTACATTGACAGAGGTGTTGTGTTTGTACAAGGAGAAAAGACTTGGGTGCCGACCTCTCTCCAGAGCCTCATCGACATGGCCAAGTGAGGCCCCGCTTTGAACTGTGAAGACCATCTCGCTGAAATTTTTAGTGTAACTGTCTTAGAATAAAGAAGTTACAGATTTGTAAATAGAGTGAAACTGTAGCTGTTTAACAGGATTTTTTCTTAGAGGAGCTCTTCAGGCAGTGTCAGGAGGTTAAACTATATGTGGAAGCTGGTGCTAAGGGAGGAACAAGCAGTTCTGACACTTGAGTAGTTCTGACACTTGTGTAATTGCCAACTGCGACAGGTTTATCAGCAGGTTAGGAGGGACCACAGGAGGTGATTCTCCACTCCAACAAATGAGTGAGGGCTGAAGACCTGAAGGTCTTTAGCACCAGAGATGTCACAGCTTCCCCTTGCCTGCTGCGCTGCTCTGGCAGCGAGGGTTACTGTCCCGACAGCATCCCCCACGCAGCGGGCTCCTCTCTACCGTGCACCGCCGGGACTCGTCCCATCTCTCTCCAGGGGTGCTGGTGGCTCTTCAGCCTGGTGTCTGCCCGAGGGCCATCAGCCGCTCCCGGTGCCCTCTCTGCCATGTCAACGCAGAGCTGGAAGGGGGGGATTTGTCCCAGCAGATTCACAGAACGTGCTGTGGGACTGCAGCAGGTCAGGGCACGGAGGTGACGGTGGGAAAGCGAGGCTTTTTTCCCCTAGAGGGAGGTGACCTCGTTCTTCCCAGAACAGCTAAAGAGCTGATTTTGGTAGCACTGGACAGCTGAAGGCCCCCGCCTGTGAGAAAGCTTTTCTAAGCCTGCATTTGGAACTAGACACTGATCCCTTCAACTACAAACCCCTCTCAACTAATTCCACCTGCCTTATGCTTCAAAATGCACGCAGTACGTGCAAAGGCTTTGAATTGTTCATGAAAGGGGGAGGGATCAAAAGAGCAATCGTGCAGTATGATTAAAAGGCTTAAAAGGCAGGTTTTAGTTAAATTTGTTTGCTGTAGTTAAATGAGTATAAGTCAAAGCACAACTTGACTTTTTATTAAATAATTAAGATACAAAAATGTCCCATCATGCTCAGTGTTCGGGTGCTGCCACTTTTGGCAGAGCACCACGACACTGTCAGTACTTCAGCTTCATCTCAGCTGTGCCGTGGGAAGGGACGGAGCGGTCAGGACTCCGCGGCAGCCGGACCGCACTGGTCAGCTCTGTCCTCCTTTCTGATGATCTCACATTCCTCGTACGTCGGCTCCTCCATGAAGTCCCAGACCTCAGGGGAGAGGTCCTTCAGTTTTTGCAAGGGAAACCAGTGGACGGAGGTGTCGTTAAAGGTGTCCAGGTACCGAGGGTGGGTGGGGAGTGCCACTTCCTCTGTCCCTTTCAAGACCTAAAGAGCATTTGGGGAAAAAGTTATGTTTTACCAAAGAACTTTTCTGCAAAGTTCAGCTAAGAGTCGGTGAAGATGAGGATGGTATTACGTTAACCTCACTGTGTGCAGTGTGTTCTGCAGATAATGTAGAATGATCCTAAAGCAATTCATTTTTATATCGTAGCGGCCAGGAAAAAAGGTTTTAAAAGTAACCACCCTCTTCTTTCCAACTGCAATTCATTTCCTTTCTCATTAAAAGGTGCTTTGTCAACACAAATCCAATAATGTTAAAAAACTAGTGGCTCATACCTTTGCTATGTAAGAATAATCTCTCTCCAATATTCTCGACAGTAATCTAGAATAACACAAGGTAACCAGCGTTAGACACGACGCTCCCGTGAAATGAAGAAAACTTTTCTGAACGGGGGTGTGGGACAGATGGTTGGTGACTGCAAATGTGACAGCAAGTTGAAAATGAGCAACACAGACATCGTTGTCAGAAGCAGGGAAGGAAGGAGAGGAAGATGCTGCTGGAGGCACCAGAACCTTTCCCTGGGGGGCTGCACCCACCGTTCCTCAATGCCTTTGAAGCTGTTCCCGATGATGACCATTTTGGACAGTGCCTCTGCGGACCAGTTCCTCCACAGGAGGTTGTTGTAGAGGGCTTTCCCGCAGTGCACCATGTAAAACAGCGTGGCCGATCCCTCAATGCCGTGTTTCCCCTCCTACAGGTAAACCAACGGTTCCCGTTACAGCCCAGCCCCGGCGGCGGAGGCCGGACGGGGTCTCCCGCAGCATCGCGGGGCGCTCTGGCCCCGGGACCCCGCAGCACCGGGGCTGGGGGTGCAGCCCTGCGGGCCCCGCTCACCTCGTTGTCCGGGAGCAGCCGCAGCCCCAGCTGCTCCAGCGCGGCCGCCTCCTGCGCCGAGAACGCGGGGTCGAACGCGGAGCACCGCTCGGGCGGCACCTGCGGGGAGAGGGGCGGCCGTGGGCGGGGGCCGGGCCGCTGGGACCCTCCCCCCACTGGTTCCCCGGTTCCCCCCCGTGCTCACCCCCAGCTCCTCCAGCAGCAGCAGCAGGAAGGCCAGCTGGTGCCGGGCGGCGGGGCAGCTGCTGAACCGGCCCAGGCCGTAGCAGACGCAGCGGGCGGGCGGCTCGGTACCGTCCAGCGGGGCCCGCACGGCTCCTGCGGGCACGGAGAGAGGCGTCAGGCCGGGCGGGGGCGGCCCGTTCTCCCTCCCGGTCCGCCCCTCCCGGTCCGCCCCCCCTACCACCCCCGCGCCGCACGCACCGGCGCTCGCCGCCCAGAAACCGGAGCTCAGTAGATCGTTCCTGCGGGGAGAGCGCGGTGTCAGCGGGGCCCGGCGGGCCGGGGGGACGGACACACGGAGCGGGGACTCACCGCGCCTCCCGCAGCCTCCGTAGCACCGCGCCGCCCTCCGCCTCCGCCGCCTCCTCCCGGCGCC
>VUYV01000156.1:1173036-1200543 GCA_008711295.1 Anarhynchus alexandrinus | reverse complement strand
GGCCTGCCGGGAGCCCCGCCGCCGATGGCTCGCCCCGCCGCCCCGGAGCCCGGCTCGGCGCCATGGTGAGCCCCTTCCCCCGGGCCTCCCCCCGTGGCTCTCCCGGTCTATGGCTCTCCCGGTCCGTGGTCCCCCCGCCGGGGCTGCTCCTGCGCGGGCGTGGGCTGGGCGTGCGGGGGGTCACGCGTGGCGTGGGCAAAGCTCGTAAGGAGCCGCTTGCTGATAGGGGTGGGAAAAAGCGCTATTAAATAGGCACATCCCCGAAACCGTGAGGTGAATAATGTGATGGCATAGACCGTCTTCGGGAGGAACTGTCCGTCTCGCGCTCCCGCAGGCCCAGCGCGCGGTCAGCGGCTGAATGAAGAGCGGCCGGGCGTGGGAACCCTTCGGACTGCACGCGGTTGACGCTCAATGGTGATCGCTCCCGGCAGATAGGGTGTACGCGGATATATAGGGATAGGAGAATATCTCACAAGTTTGTATCATCCTCGTGCCTTAGCTGCAGAGTTGGAGAGTATGTCCTAAACCCAGAAAAGTGGTCGGCTTTAATAGCGTGGGACCCTTTTAGTGCGCCTTTCGTGTCTAAGCTCGGTGGGGTGACATAAGAACCATGTCTCTCTTCATCTGTAATAAACTTTTTGTTGCTCTACCTGAAATAATGGGACAGGGAGAAGCGTAGCAGTTTTCAAATACACAATTGTTTCTGCCAATGCTTTGCTTTTTTAGGTGGAATTACTTTTTCCTTTATGATGGTTCAAAAGTTAAGGAAGAAGGAGATCCTACAAGTGCCGGGATTTGTTATTTCTATCCATCTCAGGTAATGTCTGCTTCTATTTCGGTGTCTGTGTTGTGGGTCAGCGCTGATAATTCTGGTTCAGGAACGGTCGGGCTGCCAGGTGGAGCTTTGGGTTCGTTCTTATCTCGTGGTCACGAAAGTTTTAAGGAAACTCACGCAGGGAGAGCCAGGCGGAGCGGGGTGGTGCTCCACCGGGCTGCCTGCGCAGGCGTCCTCGGGCTCCTGAGGCTGGGCACGGTGGTGCTGCTCTCCGCTCCCTCGCTGTGGGTTCTGGTCAGCGGTGTCGTCCAGCAGGGTCTGGGTCTGTTCTGATCACCAGAATAAATGTGAATAAATACACAGAGTGAAAGTGCCCCTAAATAAGCTCTATGCCCTTGTGCGGCATGAAAAAAAAAAAGCAGTCCAATTATTTTTTCCCCAGAAGTCTGCCTGTGCTACTGCATTTGCCTTATAATTCAATTGAACTTATAATAAATTTTTATTCATAACTGAATACAGTAGTGATTTTTTTTTTTCCCAAGTCTTTTTAAAAGGAAAAAAAAAAAAAAAAAGTCTTTCTTCCTCGACAGACTCTCCCCGACCAGCAGGAACTGCTGTGCGGACAGATTGCCGGAGTGGTGCACTGCATGACTGAGATTTCTGGAGTTCCTCCAAGTCTCATTCGCCTGAGGAAGCTCAAGTTTGCAGTTGTAGTGGATGGAGAGTATCTGTGGGTGAGTTCAAAAGATCTGGAGGCAGTCACAGCGTGAAAACAGCGAGAGTCTGAACTACTGTATCAAAGAGGGCTTTTTTTTTCTTCAGGGAGGGGCTGCACACAGGTAGACCCGGGGCGAGCTGGGGTGGGAACTTGCAATGCACAATTTTTCATTGCGAGGTAACTTAAATTTTGTTTGCCGCAGGCTACAGCCGTGTGTCGTGGCAGTCGCTTCAGCTGTTCTCTGAAAAGCTTCACGTACCTCATTTGTGTGTCCACGCCCAACGTGTTTTCTTAAGATGTGCTTAGCAATGGCTGTAAAAAGTTGAGCTCTGCGTCATTGTCTGCGTCTGTGGTTACTGGGAACGACTGGAAACAGGGTTCCGTGTGCTGTGGTTTATAATAAGGACTCAGCCTCCCTATTTGATAGTCTGATTGTTCTTTCCTTCTAACCCTCAATATTCCCCGCTGCAGGGCTTTGTCAGCGTCAACAGACATTTAGTATATAAAGAGCAGCGTGTGGCAGAGTCGTGACAAAAATGCCCCAAACCATCCCCTGGAAACTGGGCTGAGACCGGTCAGACCTATTTAATTGGCAGTGCCGTTCAGGAAGGCCTGGTGCTTCTGTGTCTCTCGGCAACTGAAAACCTAAATAAAGCATCTTCATGGCTGTAAATAACGAGTTAATTTGAATATTTTGAAGTACTTAGTTTCAGGAAGATGTTCTTAGCTATTAGAGCGCTGAGCTAGGTCATCTAACGTGGGAAGGGAGTGTGTCTAAAACGCTGGAATTCTGATTTATTTATCCTGTCTGTGCCAGGGCTCTTCTGTGGGTATTTTTGAACTTCCTTTTCATCTGACTTGTGAATCCGGGGGCTGTTCGCCTGCCGCAGAGCTGCTTGTGCGCCTTTGATACTCATTTGAAAGCGATAAGAGTTGTTCTCACCTGCTGTGCCTGGGATTTGTCAGTAAACATTCTTCATTCATGGCTTTTCTGTGTTAAAGGTTCTGGGCTGTGCTGTTGAGCTCCCTGATGTCAGCTGTCGACGGTTTCTGGAGCAGCTGATCAGCCTCTTCACCTTCTACAATGGACCTGTGCACCGTGCGTACATGGTAATTAAAGATCAGCAGCATAGGAAGAGATCTTCGGGGCTTTCCGTATCGGCCGAGCTCTCCCCAGGCACACATGTGCTGGCACGTTCCCTTATGTTGTCTTCCTACCAGCAAGGGTCAGAGCAAGCTCACGTATCAAAGAATCGGGACCTGGAAAAGCGTACAGGCCCATCCTGCTACTGCGCCGAGGTAGCGTGGGTGTCTGCTAAAAGCTTCCGAGATGCTCAGTCTAAAGCAGTTTCCTCTCGATACCATCTTCCTCCTTATCCTCGCAAGATTTGTCGCTCTGTGAGCTGACGCAGGAACAACCCCAAAACCATGGATGAAATGCAAAGAGTCAGTTTAATCTCACTGCTTCAACAGCCGTGGGGGGTCTCCGAAGCAGCGCCCGGGCAGAGGCACGCAGGCACCGTGGAGCTCGGTCCGTGCTGGAGGGAGTTACCGAACCCGCTGTTCTCGCCTGTGTATCAGGGATTCGGGCGGGCGCAGTTCACCACTGTGCTTTGATCTTTCCCGCAGCAGGGCAGGAATCTCAGGCGTGTTCCACGGGGTGCCTCTGAGTCTGTCACAGGCCTGCGTTTTCTAAACACAGATGTTCTACTTGTGGAGCACACGAGACTAAACCACCATTAGTATATATATGTGTTTTTTGAAACCTCAGCTGGAGGTCACTTGACCGTGTTTACAATCCTCCTTGCCAATCTTCCATTATTTTCCCCCAGTCACTTATAGGTACTGTCCCAGTTTGATTGCATCTAACCGTCCTGAATGCATTAACAGTGACAGCCGTGTGGATTTTTGTTGTCCGCAGGCATTTTCTCAGGAGGAACTGAGCCGGCAGTGGGACAGATACATTAAACATATCCAAAAAAACACCAGCGACCTCCACAAGATTTTCAATTCTCTCTGGAATCTGGACAAAACCAAGGTAAAAGGCTGTCCTCTGCAGTGTCTGCCTCTAGAGCTGCCCTAGTGCCGATGGGTTTGGGTTTATTTGCTGGTTTGAGCGTTTCCCAGGGTTCTCTGGCCTAACTTCTTGTGGTTCTCCCTATCTAGGTGGACCCCCTGCTTTTACTGAAAGCAGCTCTCATCTTGCAAACTTGCCAGCGGTCTCCCCATGTCTTGGCAGGCTGCATTCTCTACAGAGGCTTGTAAGTAACCGAAGGATTTAAGTGCACCTTAAATCAGCCCCTTCCCAGGGCTGTGATCCCGGAGTGCATCCAGGGAGCGGGGCAAGGGCACGCAGGGCTGCTGGTCGTTATTGGCGGGAGCAGGAATGCTTCGGGCGAGGTAATCCCTGTCTGCTGGCGTATTTCAAAGAGGATAAATGGTTATTTGTGTTTATCAGTGGGAGAAATGGAAGCATGAAGAAATTAAAGGTTTGGGTTTGAGCGTAATCTGCTGTCTTTGATATTCAGCAGGATGTGAAGACTGAACTTTTTAGGCTTTTTAGGTGGAAGTCACCAAGAAAAAGAAAGGTGTGTGAATGTTATTCTTTCCCCTTAGTGTTGTCTTTGCAGTCTTGCAAATTCAGTGCACGTGTGTGTCTGTATATATGTATTTTTGACTGACTTATTGGCCAGGACCACTGTCTATACTGGTAGAAAGTGCACAGAAGAATAAGCCAGAGTTTCCCACAAGAAATGCCTGCTTCTTCCAACCGATCGTAGCTGAAGATGCTGCAGATGTGGTACTGAATGACATCAAGGAAAGCCTTAAAGGTGTCCTTGAAAGAGGGGAGGTGGGGGAATCTGAGAATTTCTTGGCAATAGCATTTAAGCGCCATTTTTCTTCGGCGTAAGCTGTTCCTGTAACACATTTTACGAGCACTGGAAATATGCCACGATGTGTGCATCTTTCCAGGTCTGACAGAGGCAGACCAGGCATTTTTAAGGGAGTGATCTCATACTTGCGAGCAGGACACGGAGCATGAGTCACTGCAGCACCTTAAAGCTGGCAGCGTGTTGCAGTGGAAGTGGACGTCTGAGTTGAGAGTGGAGTCTTGTCCTGCGCCTGCCCATGGCCACTGCGTGTGTCTCGTTGTATCGCTGGTCTGTCTGGTAGAGATTTTTTTTCACCGAATGTCATTAGAGTTTTCTGAACGTTGACTCTTACTACGACACTGCGAAGCGCTTTGTGTTTGAGATAAGCTTCTCCTTTAGAGTCTTTTGGAGAATCTCCACAATGCGTATCTCAACAAGACATGGAGGGAAAGACCAAGAATACCTTTGGAAGCCCTGTCCAAGGGGCCTGTGCTGCAGTACTTTGAGCGCTAGTCTTTCCGAATCTTCTCCACTGCCTGCAGCTCCTCCCGGGGTGGCAGGAAGCCTGTATGCACTGGTCTGTCTTAGGTCTTGACTCAGCAAAACCAGGTTTGTTGGCCCAAAGTAAATGCCAGCAGATGGTTTTCCTGAGTTTAGAGTGGGACTGGCCCAAATACAAGAAGAAAACTGGAGTCCTGGTGGTGACTCAGCTTGTGTTTCTCTGTGGCAATGTGTTAGCTGCAGCCCGTGTGCGGGGCTGACCCTTCAACCCCCGCAGAGTCTCTGGCAGGGCCGGGAGAGGTGGGCGCAGTGGAACCTTAGAGACGCCCCCAGAGATCACCCAGCTGTGAAACGGGGCCCTGCAGCACCTCAGTTTTGCTCAGAGTACAAGTCAAGTGTGGCACTACTGCTGGCTCTGCCTGTCCCGGTGCACTGAGTGAGGGGAGTCTACGACTGAGCTTCAGGAAATGACGCTCTGCTCATGGGTGACTTTGTTTTGTCCTTGTAGGATTGTGAGCACCCAGCTGCCACCTCCTCTCACTGCCAAAGTCCTCCTGCAAGGCGATGAGTCTCCAGGCCAGGTATGCTGCTGAACGTGTTCCCTGCATGCAGATACCCACGTGTGAGGATGTGGTGTGGGAGCTCTTGTCGCATAGATCTTACGTGTGCCATTACTGGGAAGGACAAATATTGATGCTGATGCTAACAGCTTTTATTAGTTACAATTGAGTAAGGTTTCAAGACGTCCGCACTAGGAATTTGCCTTTTTGTTGATCTTTGTTACTGAATTCATGAGTTCTCACCTATGTGATGTTTTGATTAGCTTTTTACCCAAGTTTAGGTATTTAGTGCTAAAGATACACACCACGAATGTCTGAAAGTGACTAATAGATCAATTTTTGTTTGCATTAAAACTTGTTGAAAGTAATTATTTATGTGGTTCAAGATCTCCCACAAAAAAGCCATCAAGATCCAGGTATGAAGAAGGCTTCTGCTGTTCCTCTGGTTGAGTGAACCAAGTTTTTGTGCCCTAAGCAGGCAGTAATGGCAAATTGTGGTATTTGTCCTTGCTTTCAGGTGTATTTTGGTTCTTGGGAAGTCCCCTTGACTTTGAGGGCTACCTAAGGAACAAACCACTGCCCAGCACGGTAAACCAGTCACGGCGTTTGCTGAAGGGGGTGGTGTGGGGTCTGCTGTAGTCCCAGGGAGGCTGAGGAGGCGGGAAGAGATGTCCTAGCGGCATTGATGGCGAGTGTTGAGTCATGCCACGGAGCTGATTCTTGGCTTTTCTTTCAGAGTGAGCCTGAAGGTGAGGAGCAGCGGGAGCCTGGTGAGCATCCAGCTGCAGAGCACTGGTTGCCAGGTGCACAGCAGCAGCATACGGGCAACCCGCTGGGGTTGCGTTCTCTGCAGGGAGAGTGTGAGCTGGTTGTCTGGGATTCACGTCAAAGCTCTTGCTGGATGCAGGAGCGTGTCCCTGAGGGTGCTGCAGCCACTGGTCAGCATGTGCCAGTGGGTGTTGTGTAATGAGAACTAGTTCCTTCCTTTGGCTAAGCAAAGGAGTTTGCTCTTTTGGGTTTAATTGTCAGCGCTGCAGATTCCCAACATGCCTGCTGTAATTCCACACAGTTACCCGTGTGCCTACTTGGGCATTGTCGGAGCCCTGAAAACAGATGGCTGATGCTTTCGGTCCAAACCTTCAGTCATCATTTTTGAGCATCGGTTTATAGATATTCTGCCAGGATGGTTAGAAAAAAAAAACACTAAGGGAAAATATAACTCTGTCAGGCATTAAGTGTATGAGGAGGATGGGAAAATGCTGCCTAGTCAGACGTGGCCAGTTTGTGGTGGCCCAGGATGCAGGATGGTAGCGTGCCTTCTTCTGCAGAAGCCTTCGGGCTGGTGGAGTCTGGCTTCTGTTCTTTATGCTGGGGCATGTTAATTTAATCCTCAAACCTCCATTGCTCTTGCAGATTCTCCATTGCCGCCGGGTGTCCGTATCATCCCTGTATTCCTCACAGAAGATGAAGTCTCAGTGCTCCGAGACTTTCCAGTGGAGTGGATGACTAGGTAGGAAATCAGCCTGATGCATACAGAGGCCTTTGCACCAAGGGAACCAACATGGAACGCTGTGTCCTCGCTAGCCATGTTACTGTTTTCTCTGACACTAACTCAAACGCTGTCACCTGACTGTTAAAGCCACCTGAGGTCTTTCAGGCTGGACAGAACTTGTGGTGTCCGTATCTCTGTTGTGAAGCAGCCTGAAGCAGAACTGTTTCCCGAGTCCCACTGCCATCGTCTGTTGTTTCTCAGTTCTCGGTGCTGCTTAAAGCCTTTGTGCTTTGTGAATAAGGGCACGATGCTCCCAGGAGTCTGCAGTGCAGGAGGCCCATGCTTTTTACCTGTGTCAGACCTTAGCCCATCCTTTTCCAAGGCATATGCTCTTTGTAGCAGAGAATAGATCAGCTATTGAACACTACCAGGAGGTGGTAGTGTTATTAGGTATGTAATAACTCCAAACAGATCCTACTCGGTAGTGTAATCAACTTGTCATCTCCCACTAGGTCATCTGTGTCCCCAGCAAGCCCTAGAGGAGAGAAGAATGCTCTCTGCTCCCAGGCAGTTTCGGAATCAACAGGAGCTCATGAAAACCAAGACCTGAGCAATATTTCTGTGCAGGAGTCCCCTGAGCAAGCTTCAAGCACAGCTGCAGCAGAAGATGCTGTACAATCAGGCAGCCCTGCAAACACCGGCCCTTTGAAGGGCTTCCCCGAAACGGAAGCCAGTACAAGGAATTCTCCAACTGCAAAACTGAGCACACCGGACAGCAGAAGCTCAGAGCTCAGTAGAAAAGCGTCCTTCCCATCAGAGAGAGACATGGAGCAGCTGCAGAGCCCTTCCACACTCCATACTGCTGAATACGCTCAAACTACAGGTCCATATCTGGAAGGCTTTTCCTTTCCAAACCCTTATGCCCGGGAGAGTCAGAATGTGGGGAGATCCCTTGTGGACTCTGATGTTGAGCAACGCGGTTTCCAAAGTAGTTCTGCAGCCAGTGGCAGTCCGCCTGTTTGCTCTTCTGCCCAAGAGTTGAGCAGAAGGAAGTCGAGTGGACAAGAGCAAGGGACTCTGAGCCAAAATAGCATCTCTGGAGAAAGCAGTGGTGCAGCTGGTGGCAATGTGCAGGGTTTGGATTGTCCAGCCGCTGCTGAACAATCCGAGCTCCGAAGCGGGAGTGAGCTGTCGGCTGTAGAGGTTCAGCAGAGTCTGCCTGGTGACCCCGCAGAGAACACGCACAGTCCCGGGAGCGGGGAGAGCGGCCGGCAGCCCCGGGTGGGCAGTCCGGGAGCCCAGGCCGGTGTGGAGCCGGGCAAATGGTGCGAACCCGTTAAAATGAGCTTATATGTTCACTGTATAAAGGGGCTTGTGCTCGCCCTGCTGGCTGAAGACCACCTCCGAGAGGACCAGAGCTCCATCGAAGATGTGGTAAGTGAGAAAAGCTCTTCCCCAGCTGCAGATCCGCTCAGTGCTGGTGTCTGGTGGTGGTGGCGGGGACAGGAGTCCCAACTGAAGAGCGAGCGTTGGATCACGCTTCCCGTCTCTTCCCTCACCTGCTCTGTGTCGTGCAAGGCAAAGCCATTTGTCTTAGGGTTCGTCACCGCAACCGAAGCTACGTGGGAGGTTGTTTGCAAACGTCAGGCAGCGAGCCCGAGAGGTGAGAGCGTTCGTCTCGCAGGCGACTCCTGTTGCCTGTTGTTGTCTGTCGGTGCCAGCGCCGGAGCAGAACGTGTAGGTGTGACCGTCAGACAGCCCCGTGGGCTGCCAAAGACCTGTGCTGGATTTGGGATTTGTTGGGAAACCCCGTCAGTTCTGTCGTGCTTTTTGGAAAGCAAGGTTTGTTCTTTGTTTAACCTCCGCTTCGCATGTCGCAGCTTCTCACTCTGGAAGCACCAGAGACGTGTCTGGCAGCACGTCCCCGACTCGTTTCCGTTGTAGGTGAAAATCTGGCTGCCGGCGTCCCCCGCCTGCTCTCCTGGTGCTGCTCTCCAGGGACCGGAGCGAAGGGTGCCGTTTGGGCATGGCAAATAGGTGCTGTACCAGAGCAATCCCAAATTACTCTGCTGCGGGATTTGCCCTGGCGTCCCTGCCAGGCGGCGCGGTGCAGCTCGCGGGGCTGCGGGGGAAGGACGTGCCGGCCCCCGGCGTTTCCCGGTGAAGCATTAGTCTGCAGAGCTGCCGCCTGGCCTCTGCTTCCCTACCGGGGAGCTGAGTCAAAGCTGCAGAGGCCTGTTTGATATGCCAGTTGCCATAGGAACAACCTAATTTCTTTAACCGTCAGACGGGAAGGTGGAGGGAAGCTCAGACTAATGCTGGCTCCCAGTATTAGCAGAGCCTCAAGGTTACTCCTTTTATTTCCGAGCTCTGGGACTCGGAGGCTGTGGCTGTGACCCCCCTGCGGTCTCCTAAGCTGGGGGGACGCCACCTCCGCACAGCATGTGAGGGTCGGCGTGCCCGGGAAGGCATTGCTGCAAGATCGGCAGAGGCCGGGAGGTGCAGCCGTGGCTTTTAGCACCAGACACGGCGCATCGCTCTGTCCCCTGTCTGCTCGTTTCAAACAGGCAGCGGCGCGATGGCTCCCGCTCTACCACGTCTTCCCCGGCTGCAGGGAGAGAGGGGGATGCAGGCAGGTAGGAAATGATGCTCTCCAGAGCTGAAGGTCGTCCTCGCTGCACGGGTACCCTCATCTTCTCTGGGTTCCCTCCGGTTGCGGCTCTGGTCCGGCCGGCGGCGCAGCTCCGCCGTGCGCGGAGGCAGTGCGGTTCCCGGCAGCCCGTGCAGCGCCCGTGGCTGGAAACCAACCGCTGCTCTGCTTCATGTCTGACCTGCCACGAGAAGGAGCCTCTGAAGGATGTAGCTGGCGTGTGGAACGCCTTGTTGGGGGGGTTAGGTCTGCTGGGGACACACTGCGCCTCCTCCTCCCGTCAAACGCCTGGGCAAGGCCAGCCGCGGGCCCAGCCTGGCTCAATTTGTCATTCAGTTCATTAAGCCTCAAAATCAACTGCCTGACACCGCTGCACCACATCTCAGTTGATTTTTCCTTTATTTCTTGCCCTAGGGTTGACAAAGCCCTGTTCCATTCGGGTGGTTCTTTTCCCGAACACGCTGCTTCTGTCTCGCACGCTCTTGCTTTGGATGCCGTCGTGGCAGAACCGTACTCTCGCCCAGCTCGGGGCTTGACTGTCATTGGGTTCTTCTGACTGCACCCTCCTTCTGGGTGCAGGTGTTTGTCATCTCCTGGAGGAGATGCACCGCGCGTCCCGTCATCCCGGGAGGAAGAGCGCTGCTGGAGGAGGTCGAGCCGGGCTCTGCTTCTGGCGGCATGGTGGATTTGAGGCGTAACCTCGGCTTCTCTGTTCCTTTGTTTATCTGTAGATTAAAAATGACCCTCGGCTCTCAGGGATGTCAAAGCTTAGTTATAATTAATGTTTGTCGAATGCTTTGAGGCCCCTGAATGACACCAAAGAAGGGTAAAATATGCTACTTGTGCAGCTGAGAGCAGCAGGCAGTACCGATCATCCCTGCGGGAAGGCGGTTTCCAATGCAGGCTTCTCCTGCAGAGCGGGAGGCTTTGGAGGCTCTTGGGCTCGCATCCTGCCCGTCTCCAGGTCTCATCCCTTCGTTTCCCCGCACGGAAAAGAAAATCCGTTGGGTGACCAGCGGGGTCAAGGGTAGGCTGGGCGCTGCCGTCCTGCTGAACGGAGGCTTGATCCTCTCGGCGGCGGGGGAAAGCACGGGGGGCAGGCTGGAGGATTACAGAGTTAATCTTGCCAGCGTTGCCGGAGGGGCCCTCAGCCCTGCCTGCGCCCTGCCTGCGCCCTGCCTGCTGCCTGGCAGCCCCTCGCAGCCAGGGCAGCCGGGCTGCTCAAAATCCAGGCGGGAGAGCAGCTTGGCTTTCATGTTAGTACGGTGTCGTTATCGCTCCGGGCCAGGCCTGTCGTTACCCCGCAGGTGAGGCCGTTTCCTCGGCTTTTGTTTTCCTTCCGATGGTAGCCCGGTGCCCGCAGCCTCGGCGCGGAGGCTGGGTGCCCGTTAGAAGACGCGCTCGTGTGTGGAGCGGGCGCTGCGGGGAATCGCTGCAGGCGATTAAATCCAGCCCGAGCGTGCAGAGCTGCGTCCTGCGCGGTACTGGCGCTCTCTGTAATAAGGGCTGGGAAGCGAAGGAATATTCCTTGTTGCAGCTAAAAGTCATGGCCAGGATGTGAAAATGAGCCCTGGAGGGGTAATGTTTGATGGTAAACCAATGGAGTCTTGCATTTTCCTGTAATTAATAGCATCGGGTGGTTTAACGGCTTATTTTCAGGTTAGAGTGCCCTTTTCTGAGTCCCCGTCTCACTGACTCGTAAGCTGTGAGACTCCTCTGCTTCCCTCTCTGCCCGGTCCTGGGTGGGGGCCTGGGCGGCAGCAGCACGGAGGGGTCCAGTCCCTTTGTCACCAACATCGGCCACCCAGGGTCCCCGTGGTACCTCCTTGGAGGTCTGGGCGAAGCGGTGCTCCTAACGCTTGCCTTTTTTCGCCTTCTCTGCAGTACCACAGCAGCCTGGCTTCTCTGAACGGCCTCGAGGTTCATCTGAGGGAGACTCTGCCCAAAGACTCCTCGTCCTCAGCCAAGATAACCTACAGCTTCACTCACTATGATTGCGTGCAGAACGTACTCACGGGTAAGCCCTCTGTCTTCTGCAACAGCGGCCGCTTCGGAGGAGGGAATAAGGAGGAGCACAGGGTTTATGGTCACCTTTTCTCGTGCTTCAGACAACTTCTCAGAAACGTTGCTTGCTGTAACTCTTACAAAATCGCCTGGGTACAAGGCCCTGTTGAGGAAGCTTTGTCTTTTGTGAGTTTGTAATCTGCTGAAGGCTTGTTGATCGCTCTGTTTGGATGAGAGCCAGAGGCCGCTGGGGGATGGAGCGGCTGCCGCTGGCGCTTCGCTCAGAAAGGTGTTGCTTGGGGTTCTGCTAAGGGCTAGCCCCGAGGACAGGACTCGGCATCCTCTTCAAACCCGCCTGCCCTCCCTCCCTCCCCCTGACTGCATTCATCCCTGGTGTGATGCCTTTTGCCCCACTGTACAACATAGAGTTTGTCAGTGGTTTCTGGCCACAAGAAGCAGGAACTGGGAACGGGCAGTAGCCAGCAGCTTGGAGACCGCTGCCCTGGATCGATGGGTGGACCATCGACATGCAGAAAGCCCCGTGCACCCGTTCATTCTACTGTTTCCCTCCTTCTGGCAGCCTCACAGGCAGTGTCCCACCTCTCTCCAGCTTAGAAGTGCTTTAGGGAAAGAGAGGAACCCCAATGATCCCAGGTAACCCAGATCTCACGCCTTCTTGTCACCCCCTGATGTGTGTATGGGCAGGGAGAGGTCCCCCGGGGTGGTTTGTGCATGGCTGAGCACGCCGTGAGCTGCTGAGCGACTTCATTGAGGTCACACTGGGGCTTAGGGTGTCACCCAGTCTCTGTTCTGTAGATATCCAGGGTCCACACCTTTTTCCTGCTCAGTAAACGGGGACGTGCTCCTCTGCAGAGTGGGCTTTTAACCCACAGCCCTTCCTCCTTTCCTGCAGCCAACCTGCCCCATACACCCGGTCCCCTGGAGCGGCACTTCCTGAGAGCCGCGACGCTGATCCACTCCGACTTCAACCAGCTTCCCACTGCTTCAGAAATGATAATTAGGTAAGGTGTGCTTGTAACTCCCTCCTCTCCCAGGCACAGGAGCGCTGTGTGGCACGCAGAATAGGCAGAAGAGAGGAACCGCTTTTGTGAGGCTCGCTGAGATTTGGCAGGCTGCAGTCACACCGGTGTCTCTTGCCAAGGGTCCGTCGTGTCGCTTCGTTCCCTGAAGTTTGCTCTTTAGATGTGGGCTGCTTAATATTCTGCCCGTAGCGTGATCTGGGTGTTGAGAGGCTAGAATGGCACCAAGGCAAGGGAACTGAAGGCACGGCTGAGTTGTGCCACGGCTTTGGATTGAGATACAGCGCTAGAATATTGCCAGTTCCTGGCACCATAAGGTTCTAAGACGCAGTTTTAAATATAGCTGTTCCTAATAAATTTGTGTCTCGGCTGGGAGCCAAAGGCGCCCAGAATTGGCAACCTAGATTTTGTTTTCTTGCACGGCTTGTTGGGTTGGAAACACACTGTAATGTGCGTGGCAAACTCAATTGTAATGCGCCAAGCGAGATGGTCTTATCGCAGCCGGAGCCCTTCCGCACAGCCGCGGCTGAAGCTGATCCTGTGCGGCCGCGCTCCCCCCGTCCCTGTGGCTGATCTCGGGGAGGGCGGTTGTGTTGGGAGCGCGCGGAGCTTCTGCTTGCCTGGCCGTGCTTGTTTGTCCAAAACATGATGAAATAAAGATGCTTCTGGGAATTACACTGTTTCGCTTCTCTGACGCAGCTTGCCAAGGGAATGTGAATCATACACTTCAGCGCTGGAGAACTCCTTGTTTAGCATTAGCTTGACTGGCTCCTTAAATCCTATACCGGCTAAGCTGGCGTATTCTGTGTTGCCCCCAAAAAAGCAACTCCATGTGTGAATCAGACTGAGTAACAAGATGACTAAAACTGCTTTCTTTTATGGAGAGTTGTCACAGAAGGGTGTCAGCAAACATATCAGTTGCTGCTTTCCTCCATCAAGGAGGAATGCAGAGTCCTTTGCTTTGCTCCCTGCCAGCCCTCTTGCAGGTAAATCCCGAGTGGTGGGTTTTAATCAACGACTTGAGCTTTCGTGGTTACAGTGTCTGACTATTGTCTGAGCTTCATCACACCTGTGACTAAACAACCTCGTGTGGTTCCTGCTGCAAGGGTGCTGTGCTGGGATTTGCGTATCACGCCTTCTTGTCAGATAAGGTTCCTCCGGGAGATAAGGTTCCTCCATTAGACAGGAGGAGCGTTCACCTGCTGGCTCTTGATATACCGGGCTGGTCTGCCAGCAGGGGAAATACTCAGAGGACGGCCACGTGCATGGGTGTTAGTGCTGCTGAGTAGGTCCCAGAGGATGAGACATAAAATGCTTTCTCTTTTAGGATGCCAGGACCCTTGAGAAGAGGAGGTTCTGTTTGCCTGTGGCCTTCTGGCAATACATTGCAGGGTTCTGGTGCCTGTTTTAGCTCTGTGCCCCGTTGCTCTGCTGAGCGAGACCTAAAAGTCCCTCTGCGGAGCTGGGAGTCCAGTGCCACAAACATCCCAATGCCCAGCCCGGTGAGTTGAAGGGGATCTTGGGCAAAGCTGTAAATCCTGACCGCTGCCTTCTCTCCTGCCCTGCTAGGAATGCCTCCACGGCTGTGTACGCCTGCCGGAATCCCGTCCAGGAAACCTACTTCCAGCAGCTGGGTGCTCCTCTCCGCAACTCGGGTGTTCCCAACCCTCACGACAGCGCGTTCAGCTTGCCGAGCAAGGCCAAGCAGAAGCTGCTGAAGCACGGAGTGAACCTGCTTTGAACTGATGCACTGAGGCAACGTGCCTCAGCCCGTGCTGAAAGATCATTCATCTCCGATAAGTGAAACCTCAAAGCCGTTTGTTCTGCAGGAGGCACGAGGCTCCGTGCGAAGTCCATGGAGTCTCCCGCCTGCCTTGCCCTGAGGAAGGGGCGCTCTTATTGCCCTGTTCCTGCAGCACGTTTTGTGCTAGCGCAGGGTATTGTTGATGTTAGCGCTTACCAAAGACTGAGGATAGAAAATAGCTGTGTTGGGGTACTTGGTTTACATTGACTCTAGGACGGTTCATGGTGCTCTGCCGCCACAGGCAGACACTCCTGAAGTGCCTTCATCTAAAGTAAAACCTCTTCTTGCTCTAAGCTACACAGAGACCGGGCTACGGGGCAGTACTGGCTTTCGGGGATGTCAGTCAGACACTGCGTCTGCCTGGAGTTCTGTGCCTACACTTGCCCTGGTCAGACTCGGGCTTTATTTATACCTCTTAATCTATAGAAATGATCCCCTGCCGTGATGTAACGCCTTACCTTGATTAATAGAGCTTGCATGTTCTCAGACTAACTGGAATAGAACAAGTGCTGCAAAACTCATAATCCTCCTACAGGTGCGGTCAGGAGGGTTTTATGACTGTAGCGGGATCTGGGAGATCCTTGTCCCTCCAGGCGTGCCTGACCGCTGGCTGTGCAGCACAGCGCTGCCTCCCCCGCTGCCCACCAGCGCGGGGTCCCCGGTGATGGTGGTGGTATGAGTGCACTACACCTCTTGCCCGCTCCTCTGCCTTCTGCTTGCTCTGCTCCCTCCCGCCGGAGGACCTGGTTTCGCCTCCTTGCTCCTGCTGCTCAGTTTGTCCGCGCTCTGTTGACGGAAAAGGCGCGCGGGAGCCCCCGTGGCTGATGGGACCAAAGAGGCTCTGCAGCGCCTCGGCGGCTGTTCGCTTCCTGCTCGGGCAGACGGCGTGTCCCCCGCTCGGCGGCTGGCTGGGGGCATCGGCGGTGGCGCCTGCTTAGACCTGAGTGATGGATACCTGCGTCCGACTGCGCTGCCTGTGCCAGAGCCTGCTGCTGTTACCTGCGCCCGTCGCCGTGCCTGGGAAAATAAAGGAGTCTCCGAGGCTCATCCAAGTGCTGTGTGTCAGTGGCCAGAGTCCAACTTACGGCTTGGTTGTCTTGTTTGTGATTCCTGGTGGGAGGGTTCGGGGTTGGGTGACCCGTTACCCCTCGTTAGCTCCGTGCCGAGGGCCGGTTCCTGCGCTGGGGCGGTTGAGCAGGCGCTGCCTGTTGCTTCAGTCACTCCTGCAAAACAGCTACTTGTCGAGGTCTTAGAAGGTCGTTAGAGGTAGATGATGTGTTACTCTTCACTGTGAAAGGGAGAGCAGACCCGTGTCAGGGTTAGCAGGGCACCCCCAGGAGCCGGGCACGGTGAAGTCACCATCGTCACAGCTTCTTGTTCCCCTCTGACAGTAGATGAGTCCCGGAGTCGCTCTGCCATCGCGGGGCTCCTCTGCAGACCTTGGCTGGGAAATGCAGCGGATTCCAGAGGAGGAGCCGGCTGCTCGCTTGGGGGTGGCGAGGCACAGGTTGCCATCTGGCTACCAGCTCTGGCAGCTGAGGAGGTGCTTCAGCAGCAGGAGGGCTGTGTGTTCCTTGCCTCTGCTGTCCTCCTTGTGGGGACTGCGGAGTGGAACTGCTCTGCACTGAAGTACTATCGGTTGCCTGTTGGCTAATGGCAGCGAAGATGTGAAACCTCGCTGGAAAACATTGCCACAGCCATCCAGGAGACCTCCTGTCTCGGTGATGCCATGCTGAAGGGGGCACGGAGCAAGGCGCTGCCTCCCTGGGCTATGGACAAGCTGCTTCGGTTCTGGAGCGCGGCACAGAGAGGCGCTGCAGGTGAGGGATGAGGTGGTGGCAGAAGGCAGGAGGAAAGACGGTCCTGTGCTCCAGCCCTCTCGTGCTCCTCCGGGCTCCTCCGGCGCGCTGAGCCAAGAGGGTCCCTCTCTTAGATGCTGCCCTGGCTGTCTCCTCTCTGTGCGCTCAGCAGCACTGATGCAGGTTCGCTCTGCGGCACTCAGGAGACGAGGGAGCCTCGGACAGCCAGAAGGAGCAGCACGACAGCAGGCAGGGCTGCGAGGCAGCTCCAGCCCGCTCCGCTCCCCGAGGGAGATCCTGCTGTCTGCGAGCTGGGTGTTTTGGGAAGGGGTTGTCTGCTCTATCAGGAAACATGCAGGAGTTGAAGGGAAAGCCTGAGAGGGACAGGAGGGAGTTTTGGCACAGCAGCAAAGCACAAAATCGATGCTTTTGCCGGCTGTCGTCGGGAATCTTCCGCTGCAATCTGCTGTGCCGTCTGTCGGCCGCCGAACAGCTGGGGCGGCTTCGTTCCCTTTTGCTTCTTGAGCAGCATCTGGCCACCAGGACCTATGGCCGTCCTCTGATCGTTAAGAGGAAAGTTGTCTTGGGTTAGCACAGCAAAGAGCTCCAGGCCCTTGACTTAATGGTTGCGTTGCAGAGAGGATGTTTAAAAATTGGCCGTTTCGAGTATTGCACGATGAGGCGCAGCTGCTGCGCCGGCTTTGCCCCCTGAGCGTGTGAGAGCGCCGCTAACGAGGGCCGGGGGCCTCGCGCTGAGCCATTTCTCTGCCTTGCCAAACTGGCCCTGTGCTCGGGGTGACGCCTGGCACTGGTTTTCGGGCGGTCGGGCGGGAATCGAGCGGCGGCCCGGCACCCCCACCACCGCGCTGCCGGCCGTGCGTCAGAGCCGGCGGATGGAAGCGCTTTCTGACAACGGTTCCTTTGAAGGCTCTGGGGCAGGAGCCCGGCCAGCACGCTCGGCCGGGGGGGACGGTGGGGCTGCGGCTCTCTCTGCTGCCCACCGGTGACAGTCCCTGCCGCCAGGAGCCAGGAGCACCCACAGCATCATAGAATCATCGAATGGTTTGGGTCGGAAGGGACCTTGAAGACCATCCAGTGCCACCCCCTGCCCTGGGCAGGGACACCTCCCACCAGCCCAGGTTGCTCCAAGCCCCGTCCAACCTGGCCTTGAACACCTCCAGGGATGGGGCAGCCACAGTTTCTCGGGGCAACCTGTGCCAGGGGCTCACTGCCCTCACAAGTCAACAATTTCTTCATCATATCTTGTCCAAATCTCCTCTCTTTCAGCTTAAAACCATTCCCCCTCATCCCATCACTCCCCTCCCTGATCCAGAGTCCCTCCCCAGCTCTCCTGGAGCCCCTTTAGGCACTGGAAGGGGCTCTGAGGTCTCCGCGGAGCCTTCTCTTCTCCAGGCTGAACCCCCCCAACTCTCCCAGCCTGTCCTCCCAGCAGAGGGGCTCCAGCCCTCGCAGCATCTCCGGGGCCTCCTCTGGCCCTGCTCCAGCAGGTCCATGTCTCTCCTATGCTGGGGGCTCCAGAGCTGGAGGCAGTGCTCCAGGTGGGGTCTCAGGACCCAGCCCCTGGACTGGTTACACCAGGAGGCAGAGCCCGTTCTGTTTTCAGCACAACCGTTTATTGATAATCTTTGCTTATCCACTGTATGAATGTTACCAAACTGTAAGACAGTTCCCGAGCCAGCCTGCTTCCCCAGGGTCTGGTTCCAGGTACTCGATGCGCGTAGAAATCATGCACTTCGGATATTCCGTAACAAGACAGGTGTAAAAAATATCTCGGATGTATTTGAAATCTCTGCCTTATCTTGCAATCTGATCATTGAAAAACCTGTAAAGAAATCGTGGGGGAGCGGGGCTGCGTTCCCCCCGGGGCAGGGCGCAGGGGCGAGCGGTCCCCGGAGCCGTGCCAAGGCCACCGAGCCCCACCAGAGGCGCGAGGACAGCGGTGAGCACCCGCGACATGCTGTGCTTCACGTGTAGCACGTTACAAACCGTACGGTAGCTCTGTACCCCCAGAACCACCCCCCAAACGAAGGCGGGATGCTGAGCGACTTCAGGAAAAGCGTGTTGATTGCTGGGTGGGGGCAGGACTCCCTGGGACCGATTCTTTGGGCTGCAGGATGAAACCCCTCCTGCCTTTGGAAACCTTTCCTTTGCTGTCAGGTGCGCATGAGCTGCCTCTGTACGCTCGCCCCGGCTCCAGGAAAGGAGAAGACGGAGCAGCAGAAGGAAGCGCCACTGCCTTTCTTCCCTGACCTTTGTCTACGGACAAACAAGAGCCCTGCGCTGCGTTCCCACGCCGCGTTCCCAGACAGCNGACAAACAAGAGCCCTGCGCTGCGTTCCCAGACAGTGTCGCTGCCCCTGCAGGGGCTTCCCAGCCCCGGCTGTGAAAACCGAAGGTGGCAGATAAAGCAAGAAGGGGCTTTAGGTAATTGATAACGCCCTCAGTCAGATTAACGAGCAGGGCTCCGCGTGTGCTGTCCCCTCGACGGGGTGTACGTCGGGGCGCCGCTGCCTCGCTGGCGCCGGGGGCGCCTGCAGCTGCGAGGGCAACCGGGGAACCGGCGTCGTGCTCTCCCCACTGCCCGTGTGGCAAAAAAAAAAAAGGTTTCTCAAGGCAGGAGGGCCGGGGAGCCGCGTGCCGGGGCCCTGCTGGCATGCGAGGGGGGAAGCGGGAGCCCCCGGGCTCGTGGTGCAAGAGCTCTCCGCGGGCAGAGCGCTGCCTGCACTGCCCCTGTCCAGTGGGTGCGTTGTGTTCGGTGCAGCCCCTGGGTCCGTCCATCTGTCCGTCCGTCCGGGGACTGCAATGGGCTGGGCTGGTTGGCCGGTTTGCTGTTTTAGGGGGTATATGTGTGTGTGTGTGTTGTTCTTTTGATGACCGTGAGCAGTTTTACATTATTACATTCAAACGAACACCCTTGGCTTTGTTACTCTACTTCTGAACACCGCAAAACACAGTAGCAACATAACACGTAGGAGAGTGGTGCTGCGGCTAACCACGGAGGGAAGGCGATGCGCTGTCGTGTTGGAAAAGAATCCCTGAAGCCAATGATGGAAGGAAAGAGATGGGCGTTGAGACACGTCGCAGTTTCCATTTACAAGAGCCGCCGGGAAGGAGCACCCGAGGCCGTGCGCTGGGAGGCAGCTTCCAGTGCGGCAGGCGTCCGCGTGCGGCGCTGGACCCGCGGCAGAGCCGAGCCGGCACGGCCGCCCGCCGCCTGCCCTCGAACCCACGACACCGGGCAGCGCCGTCATCGTCCCGGGGCGAAGATGAAGTCGAGGGCTTGGCGCTCTGCGGCGGCGACGTTGGGGTGCCACAGGTCCACCATGAAGACCACGCGGGGACCTTCCTCTGGGGGACCTGGGTGGGATGCAAGCACGGGGTGAGGCTGCGCTCCCGCGGGAGCACCCAGTGCTCGCCCCGGCGTACGGGTGTTACTGGGAGCCCAGTGCCTCCAGCGGGGTCCTCCCCGCCAGGGCTCCAGGGTTGCTTTGGGCAATCAGACCTCGAGGTTTCCCGTCGCAGGGCGGCGGGCGCGATGCTGAGCTCGCCCTCCTCGCAGCCGTGCCTTGGAGCCGTGCAGGGAGCTGCTGCTGCGCCATTGCAGCCCTCCCGGCCCCACGGCTCCCCGCTGGGCTGCGCTTCCCAATTCCACAGCAGGGTTGATGTGGGAGCAACAGCTTTTGTTCTCCCACTCTCTTCACATGCTCCCCTGCATCAAACAGCTCCGCTCGATGCTTTTATGCCATCAGCGACTAATGCCGGTTAATCCGGGAGCGCTGAAGCGGAACAGCCGCCATCAGTGACGGAGAGAGGCACCAAAACAGGCTGACGTGAAGCTTTTCTCCCTGCACGGGAGACAAAGGTGCCGCTGCCATGTCAGCGCTGAGCTGCTGCCTTGCAACAGGGCCGCTGCAGCCGGCAGCGCTGCCGCGAGCAAGGGCGAGAGGATGCCGAGGCTGTTGGCATCGGAGCCGGTGCCGCCCTGCAAAGCCCTGGGGGATGAGGGAAACCCTTTGCCACGGCAGGGACGGCATCACCGGGCCCCGTGCTGGGCCGGCAGTGCCGCAGGGCTGCAAGCAAGTCAGGACGGGAGCGAGTCCTGCAGCAGGCTGAGGAGGGGGCTCCGGGGGCTCCGCTGGGCAAGGGGCACCGGGATGCTCCACCACCCCGAAGCAGCGAGGAGCATTTGTGACTGTCAAGCCCCCCCCGCCCCATGCCAGGAACGGGGCTCCTGCCCTCCCCGGTGCAAGCGGTGGGCAGCAGCGGTGTAACCCCCGTAGGACGCAGGTGCCTCCAGCCCTGCGGCCACCTGGGCAGGAGAAGGGACTGGGGGCAGTCGCCCCTGCCCGCCCGCTGCTCCTCGGCATCCCCGGCGCTGGTGTCGGCACGGGACGGGGCTGCGAGGCGCCGCGGGCTGTGCGTTGCGCTTACCTTCGTGAAACGCCGTGTGCAGGAAGGAGTCGTCGAAGAGCAGGCAGCGGCCCTCAGCCCAGCACTGGGGCTCACCCCCCACCACCAGCTCGCAGTTGCTGGGCGTCTTGAGACCTTCAGGCACAGAGAGAGAGAGAGAGGGGACAGGCAGGGTGAGGCGGTGCTGGCACCGTGGTGAGCTCCACACAAGCTCCGCGCTGCTGTCGAGGGGTTACATCCCTCCAGAGAGCAGCAGCAGCAGACGCTGCGCTGAACTCGGCGCATGGCAAAGCGCAGGGTTCATGCACGCACCACGCTGGCACTGCGTTTGCAAGCCGAACTCGGAGCCCGATGCAGCGCAGCCCCTGCCCGCCCCCTCCTGCCCCTCTCTCTCACCCCCCGGCTGCTGCAGGGCACCCCGCTGCCGTCACTGCCTGTCCCCCACCGAGCTCAGCATCGCGGGCACTCTCTTTTGCCCCTGGAACGGGCGCTGAGTCCCCGGAGCCCCCAGGCACGGGGTGTGCGTAGGAAGGCAGTTCCCTGGTGCGTTTTCTGTCTTCCAGACCAAAGGCAGAGCCTGCCCTCCCCTTCCTCCAGCTCCGCGGCGAGGCTGGGGCAGGAGGAGATGCTGCACTGGGACTCCCGAAGTGGGCTCAGTTCCTGGCTCCGCCACAAGCTCCCCACTTCACCCTGCATCACGCAGCATCTGCCTTGTCCCTCAGTCCCCATCCCCCCCGAGGTGCTGCCCATCTCCCCCACCGCGCAGCTGCAAGGACAGACATTCAGGGGAGGGTCGCAAAACCCTCGTCAGGGAAGAGGCTCTGTGAAGGCCGTGTGAAGGACAATCCTAGAAATAAAACGTTGCCTTTTCCTAAAATACCAGCACAAGCCAGGCCGGTTTGACAAGGGTTGATCCCATCACCCCTCACAGTGCCGGGGACCGCCGGCGCTGGTGCAGAGTCAGCCTGCCCCGAGGACGCAGCAGCGGTGGCGGAGAAAGGGGTCAGGGCTCACGTGGCATGCGAATGGCAACGATGCAGCAAAGGAGCAGGAACGGAGCTGGCAGCGATGCCAAAGCCACGCGAGCGCAGCAGGGGCTCCCGGCAGCCCAGGAGAGCTGGGACCACAGGAAAAAAAGATAAAAGCCGCTCTGCTTTTCTGAGGGATATCTCAAAGCCTACAAAACCCAAAGCCATTTCCCCGCACAACGGCCTCGGCTGGAGATGCTCCAACTGGAAAGGGGGAGCTGAGCCAGGGGGGGAGGTGGGGAGGAGATGGCCGACAGCACGCAGCCTCTCCATCGCACCCGCGCCCCCGGGGGGGACGCTGCCCTGTGCCGCGGCGGGGGCAGAGCCGGTGCCCGTGGTTGGCGCTGGGCGCTGAGCGGAGCGGTAGCGGGGTCGGGGTGAACCCTAGAGAGCGGCTTGGCTGTGCTGCCGGCTGCTCCGGCTGAAAGGGCCGGTCATCCCTCAAACACATCCGTGCCCCGGGCGCAGCGCGGGCCGAGCCCCCCGCGGCGAGGTGGGGAGGTCGGCGAGCGCACGAGCAGCCCCGTCGGCGTGCCCCAGGCACGGCGCTGCGCCCCGGCGGGAGGGCCAGCAGCCGCAGCGCAGGTGGAGCTGGGAAACGTGGAAGGACAAGGGAATGACCCGCATCGCTCGTCAGCCCCACACCGCCGGGGCAGCAACGCGTCTGCCCGAGACCTCATCGCACCGGCCCCCTCCCAGGAACCGCTCTCGGCCCCTCGCAAGGACAGCGCATCCCCCCAGCGCCCCACAGCCGGGCGGTGGGCCACCTCCTGGCACCCACAAGGGCAGGTCGCGGCTCCCCAGCGGCTCCCCAGGCCTGGAGAACATCTCGGATCAGCTCTGAAGACCGACTCCCCTTCTAAATAAATGGCCAGTCACCGCCGGAGTGTGTTTACCCAAGAGGAGTTGGCTGAACAAGCGCGCTCGGTGTTTGCCAGCAGGGCCCGTGCGGTGCCTCCCCCGGCACGATCTGCGCCGCTTCCAGCGCGGCAGAGTCCCCGACCATCTGTGCCGCGTGGGCTCTCCCCATCCCCGGGCGCCCGCGGGGTGGAGAGCACCGCGCTCAGCCAGTCCAGCGCTCGCCCCGACGGAGGGGACCCCCCCGGGACCCCCCGCTCCTCCTCCTGATTTGCACCACAGCAGCATCTTTGCTCACCTCCGCCCGTGTCGCGCGCAGAGCGCCCGGAATCCCCGGGGAGAGGGGGCCCCCGGAGGGGCGGCGCTGGGAGACGGCTCAGTTCCTGGAGCAGCACCCCCTGGGCTGCCCCCGCATCCCATGATGGGAGGGGGGGGGGCTGCCTGCAGAGTCGGGGGGCGTTCGGAGACCCCCACACAAAATCAGCCCCGGTGGGAGCCCATCCCTCCTCCAGCTCGGTGGGAGGAGGCGGCGAAACGCTCCTGCTGCGGAGCTGGGGACCTCGGGGAGGTCGGGCACCCCGGGGAGGGGGGGGACACCGAGCGCCGGCCTCTCCTGGGGAGGCTGCTGCTGCCGAAGCCCCGAAACCTCCCTCGCGCCGTGAGACAGCCCCGGGGCTGCAATTAGCAGCTGCACTCAGAGCCCGCGGGGCGCAAGGGGCCGTTTCTGGGCTCCTGCACCCAGATGCGGCCGCAGCCCTCTGTCCGCCCGCGGCGGGGACGCCCAGCCGGGATGAACCCCCCCCCCCACGCCCCGGGCACTTACCCAGATGGCAGCGGATGCGGATGTTGGTGGGTCCGTAGTGCTCGGCGATGACGGTGCCCGGGCTCAGCACGGAGATGCACGCGTTCCCAAAGACATTGTTGCCAATGCAGGTGCGAAGGCTGCCGAGCAAGCGGTACGTCCGTGGGCATCTCCTGCAGTTCCTGGGCACGCACATGCCCTGGTTCACCAGGTAGAAGGTGAACCACTCCCCGCTGGGCGTGCTGTTCATTTTCCATCCTTGCGGGAGGCTGCAGTTTGAGAAAGCTTTGTAGAGGGTCTCAAACTCGCACAGGATGGTCTGGAAGTTGCGCTCCAGCAACTCCACGTCGTGCTTTTGAGCGTCCCGGGAGAAATAGGGCATGGTCGGCAAGTCCGGCAAGAAGAAGACTTCTGGCTTCTGGATGGACGGCCGGCTGTTGAGGTAGCGGCCCTGCTCGCGGATGCCCTTGTGGATCCTGCCCATGCCGGACCAGGAGTAGCGCTTGGCGTACTCCTGCAGGTTGTGGTAGAGTTTCTGGTTGAGGCCGTCGTGGTGGGTGCAGCGCACGCACTCGGGCGAGTGGCAGTAGACGTACCCGTTCTGCACGCCGTTGGCCTCGGCGCTCTGCATCAGGGCGTTGACGGTGGCGTAGGCGCGGGGCTGCTCCCGCCCCACGTGGTAGCAGTACCACACGAAGAGGAGCAGGAGGCAGGCGACGGCGGCGAGGGCGGTGGCGTCGCAGTCCCGGAAGGACTGGATGCCCGTGGCGATGAAATCCCGGAGGCCGTCCAGGGACCAGCTCCAATCCATCAGCCACTCCACAGACATGGTGGTGCAGCGGGTGGCGGGTGAGCGCAGCGGGGCCCGGCGGTCAGTCCTCGTGCTCCTCAGAGGCACCCACACCATGCAGCTGGGCCGGGGCGCGGGGGGAAGGGGCTGCCATGGGGAAGCGGAGCTGCGGCTCTGCCCTGCACGCCCGGGAGCTCTGCATTGGCGGCAGCAGCCGGCAGCTCCCGGGGAGCTGCCCGGGGGTCCCGGCGCTGTGGGTCAGCAGCGATGCGCCCAGAGGGTCCCCGCCGGCGCTCCGGGGCCGATCATCCCGAAAGGCAGCGCTGGAGGAAGGCTCTGGGGAAAAGAAACACAGAGGCGTTAGGGAGGCTGTTTCCCCTCGGGGTCCCTGCGGGGGTCAGGGCACGGGGTGCGGCCAGGGCCGTGTCCCGGGGCTGCGCGGGGCACCGACTCCTCCTGAGGGGATGGTGGAGAAGGAGCTCTCCTCTCTGCCCAGCACCCCAACATCACCCCACGCTGAGAAACACCTCCCAACCCTTCCCAACAGCATCTTCCACAAACATCCAAATGGCCGGTAAGGGGGGAGAGCCAGGGCCCTCGGCTCCCGCTGCCCCAGGGCGACCGCCCCCCCTCCTGCTCTTCCCCCCATTTCTCTCCTCCATCGCTGCCTTATCGCGTCTGAAATCGGGCTGATAAGGCAGCAGGGCAAAGCCGGGAATAGACACTTAACAGCCCTATCTTGCAGCACATCGGTTTATCCCCTCGATCTAAATGCTCTGAAATGACTCTCCCTCCAGAGACTGATCCGACAGCCCGGAGTCTGCCCCGTGCCTCTGCCCCCCGGGGACGCGGGAGCCCAGCGCTCGCCCAGCCTGGCAAGGGCACGGTGGTGGCGATGGTGGCAGGTCGGGGTTGGCTTGTTGAATTTCACCAACCAGAGGCTACCGGCTCGCAGGTGACAGGAGGTGACCGCTCGCAGGTGACGGGGGCCCAACGGCGCTCCCAGCGCCATCACAGCTCTTGGGAAAGCAGCTGGGGGACAAGAAGATGCTCCAACTCCTCATAACCAGGAGCGACGCTTGTTTGCCCTAAACTCTCCCCCCCCGCCCCGGACACTTCTGCGCAGAAGGCAGCGGGGGCATGAGAAATGGAGGGGAAACACAAACCAGGTTGGGGAGCACACTGAGAGCTACCCCGGCCGACGGCACACTGCCAGCGCCGAAGCAGAGCCCTGTAATTACTGCTAAAGCTGCTGAACGGGAGTGCCCGCAGGTCCGGTCTCCACACCGAGCCGACGCTCAGGCTGGGCACCGCGCGGAGGGTCGCAGCCCGCCCCAGAGCACCCAAAGCGGAGTGAAGGACACGGGCTCTCACCCGCTTCCTCTGCGCTGGCGCTGCGCCCAGACCGCGCCGCCGGGACGCGTCGAGCGCTGGCCAGCCCCGGGCAGGGCAGGGGCACGCAGGCGGGCAGGAGCTGCACGGCAAACTGCGCTCCGTCTGGGAGGAGTGCAACGAGGATGGTACAGGTAACGGGGGGGGGGAGATGCCGTGGGAGCTCATCTGTAAGAGCATTGACTTGAAGGAGTAGGATGGGTTTATCTGCCAGGGAAACCATCCAAACCCTTCCCGGCCCTCCCTGCCAAGGTCCTGCAGCCGGTTAATGAAGGTGCATTTCCCCATTGATTGCAATGGTGATGCGCTTCAGCTGGAGGAGCTTTGGCCAGGACCTGTCCCTGCTGCTGCGGACCTCGCGCAGGGCTGGGGACACAGGCTTCGGGCAGTTTTACACCCCGGGGGAGGGACATCAGCACAGCTGACCTCCCTCCACCCTACTTCCTTGTAGCACGTGGCATGTGTGCCCCGTCCCGGCATCTGCAATCCACGTGGCACGTCACAGCCTCCTGGGAATTGTCAGGTAACTTCCCTCCCTCCCCAGCGGCCGGCAGCCCTCCAGACATCCCGACTTCTCCAGCCCAGGCCTCGGCACCCGGGGCACAGCCGCGGATTCTGTCCCAGGGGTGTTCCTTGGAGTCAGCACAACACCCCCGTGGTGCCGGAGAGCCCCGGCACGATCTGTATTCCGGGCGGCTCTCGCCCTGACAGGCGACCAGGGAGCCGCCTCGGCGCAGCTCAGAAGCCAACTGATAAAACGAGCGCGCAGCGGGGGCAGAGCTGGGGGGGTCCGACAGCCTCGGCGTCCCTGACCCGGAGTCGCTCACACCCCTGCGAGGGTGGCACAGCACAAACACGGCCCCGCTGCTGCCCTGGAGCTGCTGTCAACACCTCAAAGAGGGAAAAATCAGTGGGAAACGGTCAAAGCAGTAAGAGATCAAAGCCCCCGTGCCCACGTGCAGCCTTGCCCGGCCCCAGAGCGTCGCAGCCTTCGGGCTGCTGAGCCCTGGGCTGCACGGGGACGCTGCAGGCAGAGCCTCCTGCGGGGATCCAGCCCAGCAACTGCCTCCCGCAGCCCCGATGCAAACCTGCCCAAACCCACCTTCCGCAGGGGTTGCGCCGGCGGTGGCAGAGCGGGGCCCCAAACGCCGGCACTGCTCCCGGCGGATGCTGCGTGGCCGGGACCCGCTGCCGGGCCGGTCGGTGCCGTCACCCTTCCAGCCCGGCTGCAGGCAGCGCCGCGGCCCTGTGCCGAGACGGGCAGTTGCATAAAGCGCCCCTGGCCCGAGATCCGAGGAAAGGCTTGTCAGCTAATAATAAACAGCGGAGCCAGTCCTGAAGAGTGGAAATCAATTCCACATCGCAGTGAAGTTGTGCAGGACGTGGAGGCGAGCACCGTGCCAGGCAGCAGCCGCGTTACATAATGAAGGCAGAGAGGCTTCGATGCAGCAGAAAGTTGCATCTCGGCAGCTCGGCGGGGGCCCGGGCATCTCCCAGAGGAGCCGGCTTTCGCTCAGCCCGGCCGGGATCCCCGGGCCGCGGGCCCTACGGTGACGAGGACGCGCGGCGGGGCTGTCCTCGGCTCAGCACCGGTGGCGTCGCCTTCGGGAGCGGCGTGAGGAGCCTCCTCTGGCTGCAGGAGCGTTGGGGTGAGGCAGGGTGCCCGGCAGCTACTACGGAGCTGGAGCACGGCCAGGCAAGCCGCGGGCGCTGGCTTGGCCCTTCGGTCCGGCGCGTCACCCCAAGCGGTGTCACCCGGCGCGCCGGTCTCACCCGGTGTGGACGGTGTCACCCGGCGTGGATGGTGTCACCCGGCGTGGCGCGCGTCAGCGAGGTGTCACCCGTGTGGCCGCATCACCCGCTGTGTGGGCAGCGCTGCCGTCGCGTCACCCAGCGTGGCGGTGGCACCTGCCACCGCGGTGCCACCCGCCGCCACCGCCGCGCCGCCGAGCCCCGCTGCCGGGGCTGAGCCCCCCCTCCCCCCCCGCCG
>VUYV01000156.1:1124430-1172621 GCA_008711295.1 Anarhynchus alexandrinus | reverse complement strand
GGGGGGCGGGGGGGGAAGGGGGGAGAGGGGGTATGCAGGAGGACATGCAGGGAAAACTGGCCCCAAGGATACAGGCACCGGGGGGCTGCAGCAGTCGGGATGCAGAGGATGCTGGCCCCGGGGCTGCTGGACCCCAGGGTGGGGGCACACAGGGATGCTCCAGGGACACAGACTATTAGGGATGCAGCAGTCGGGATGCAGAGGATGCTGGCCCCGGGGCTGCTGGACCCCAGGGTGGGGGCACACAGGGATGCAGGCACCCAGGAGACAGGGATGCAGGCTCTGGCGACACAGACCATTAGCGATGCAGTAGCTGGGATGCAGAGGATGTTGGCCCTGGGGTTGCTCTACCCCAGGGTGGGGGTACGCAGGGATGCAGGCACCCAGGAGACAGCGTACTGGCTCCAGGGACACAGACTATTGGGGATGCAGCAGTTGGGATGCAGAGGATGCTGGCCCTGGTGTTGCTGGACCCTGGGGTGGGGGCACGCAGGGATGCAGGCACCCAGGAGACAGGGTGCTGGCTCCGGGGACATGGACTATTAGGGATGCAGCAGTTGGGATGCAGAGGATGCTGGCTCCAGGGATGCAAGCACCCAGGGATGCAGGGAGTACTGGCTGCAGGGATACAGGCACCAGGGGATGCAGCGCCCAGGGGCTGCTGGTCCCCAAGGATGCATGTGTCTGGTACGCAGAGGACAGGAACACCCGGGGAGGCAATGCCTGAGATGCAGGCAGGCAGCGATGCCTCAGCAAGGGTGTGAGGGCACGCTGCAGCACCTGGGGAGGGGGGAGGCTGCTCCCAGGGGTGCTGGCTGCCAGGCTAGAGGAGATGCTGGCCCGGGGGGCTGGGGGCACTGGGGATGCAGCCCCATGGATGTAGATGCCTGGAGGGGCAGGCCCCAGGGATGTGGGCGCTCCCAGGGGGTGGCAGAACTGTGTGAGCACCCCCCCACCCCACACTCACAGCCAGTCCCCGCTGCTCCAGTTAGGAAGGTCACTGGGTTGGTAAACGACAGCCTCTCTGCTGGTATCACCCGTTCCCATTCCCGCTGCTCCGAGGCACTGCCTCCCTCAGCCGTGGGCAGTGTCGGGGCTGAGGTTCCTGGGTCATGGCAGCCTCAGCTCCCGGCAGTTCCCTCGGAGAGCCCATAGGCAGCGGGCGCAGGAGCTGCAGAGCCCCGGCACAGCCCGGCCGTGTCAGCAGTGGGATCTCAGCGCTCGGAGCAGGCAGCCCGTGGGTGCAGCCAGCCCCATGCACGCTTGGCTCCAGCTGGTTGGGACAGCCCAAGGGGGCTGACAGAACGTTCCCTGTCTAAGCTGACCTTGCACGCATCCCAGCTTTGGCCCTATGAAGAAGAGGAGACCAGCTTTGCAGGTTAGCTGTAGAGGAAGTAAAATTTTTAGCAATTTGGGGTGTCCCTTAATAACTCTCAAGTGCTGGCGGAGAAACAGTTTGCTTTGAGCCTCGCTGCTTCCTGCTTCTCGCTTTTTTCCCCTCCCCAACCCATTTCCCATTACCTCAGCCAACGCTGCCAAATCCCGGAGCCCCCCGGGTCCAGCCCTCCCTCCGCCGTCCCCGCTGGTGCCAGATCAGCTGCTGGGCCGAGCTGGCGGCGGGCAGAGCCCGGTGCGGGCAGAGCGCCGGCGGCACTCCCGTGCCCCGTGGCAGAGCGCCACGTGGAGCTGCGTGGGACACGTGTCACAGCTCCCAGCGCGGGGTGGTGGCGGGGGAAGCCCTGCCTTGTTTTGCAGGTTTCCTGCACGCCGCAGGTAGGCAGCCTGCACGGCTGCCGCCGCCACCACGGCTCCAGCTGGGTTTTAGAAGGGAAAGAAGGGCTCTGCTCAGCCCCTCAGGTGTGTGCTTGCACCGGAGCACCCTCATCCCCGGCTACTGCAGACCTAAGCTGCATCTTATTTTTCTGTCCTGGCACGTTTTTGCCTCCTGTCTGCTCCTGGCGTTCCCCCGCGCTCCCACCACCCCATTCCCCACCTCAGCCCTCTCCTCAGTTCGCTCCCGCGGCGCCCTGGCGGCGTTGCGTATTGCAGGGTGAAAGAAGGGTGAGTTTATTCCTTCCTGCTCTTTCCCAGACCCCTCTCAGCCTCAGCCCGCGCCTCCTGCCTGCTCTTGGCAGCCGGCGCATCCTTCTGTCAGCGGCCACGGAGTCTGCTGGCTCTCAGCGCTGCGCTCTGGACTCTCCCATCCTTCCTCCCCTCTCTCTGCCTTCTGCTCTCTGGCCCCTCCAGGCCCCGGTCCTCAGCTCTGCCGCTCGTCTCCTCTCTGCAGGACGAGCTGCCCCTCTCTCTCCTCTGCCTTTAGGATGTCGCCCGGCTTTCTTCACCCTCCAGTGCAACAACCCCCTTCTCAATGCGGCATGCGCTGCCGAAACCGGCCTGCTGCGCAGCCTTCTGCAGCTGGGAGAGCCTGGGGGAGAGAAGGGGCAAGGGGAGATCTGAGGGACCGGGGTCTCATCCTGACTCCCCGGTGTGCATTTCCTCAAGTAATGCTAAGCCCGTAACGTGCAGCGCAGAGGTTTCCTGCAGTACGTCCTGCGCCACCCACGCGTGCCCCATGCTGAGGGTGCAGGGATCACACGCCTCTGCGCTTCCGAGGGGCTGGCAGGGATGCTGCGAGGGTTAACCTTGCTGCCGGGTTTGTGCTCCTCAGGTCCCTTATCAACTCCTCTCCTCCTTTGGCCTGGGTGATTCACCCAGCCTGGAGAGCTCAGGGGAGATGTCATTCCTGTGAGTCAGGCAGGTCCTGGGGCTGGGGGGGCTCAGCTGGGGTCCCCCGCAGCGCTGCAGGCTGGGGGGAGCACCCCACGCACCCACCCCGCAGCACTGCCTCTGCAGCCCCTGCTTCGAGGGTGCCCACGGCCGGGATGCGGGATGGAGGGGCGGCTGCAGGATGGAGTGCTGCTGCTGGGGCAGAGCCTGACCCCCCTGCGGGCACCCGGGCACCAGAAAGGGTCACTGTGCTCCAGGCAGGGACAGCAAAGGTCTGGCAGGGGACAAAGGGGCAGCGAGAGCAGGCACAGGAGCCGTTAGACAGCAGAAGGGCCGGGAGCAGCCCTGGGATGCGCTTGGCACGGCTCTGCCAGAGACGCCCTGGCAGGAGCGCCGTCTGCGTGGCAGCCTCCTGGCTCCAGCGATTCCTTCCCCCTTTCCCCGAGATGTGCTCCTGGGGCAGAGGCTGCCCAGTGTCCTCCCCTGAGCCGCTGCCAGGACGCGGCTGCAGCCAAAACTCCGCTTGTGTCCTGCCAAGGCCAGGATTTCCCGGAGCGTTTAGGCTGGGGCTGGGACGGTGCTCCCGGGGGGGCCCTCGCTGTGCTCCCCGAGCCGAGGAGACCCGCACCGCGCGGGCTCCCGTTCCCCGAGTCCCCGCCAGACCGGCTTGTGCCCGGGCAATGCGCAGGATCCTCCGTGCACGGCTTCATCGCGCAGCCCTGCAGTCCTCCCGCAGCATCTCTGCCTCTGGGTGCTGCTCTGCTGCCGGCTGCCCCCCGCTCTGTGCTCTTTAATCGTATTCCGCCCTGCTGCTATTTTCCGACTGCACTGAAGGGTGCCAGCGCCAGCCCCGGGGCTCTGCCACCGCTGCCACCGGTGACCGTGGGCACCCCGTGGCCCGTTCCTGCCTCCCGGCGCTGAGCAAAGCCCTTAGCCGAGCCGAGGGGCTTGGGGCTGGAGGCTTCCCCTGCCCTCCATCCTCGGCACGGCTCTCCCCAAACTGCTTTGGGTTCCTGCTGAGAAATAACCCCACGACCGGGGAAGGTGCGGGAACGCAGCCAGCGAACGGCTGCGTGAAATCCCGCTGGGGAGCGCACCCCCCCGCACCCGGGGCAGAGCATCCCCGGGGCAGAGCATCCCCGGGGCCAGGCGGCCCCGCTCGGCCTCATCACCCCGCAACGTGGGTGGGAAGGAGGTGGGGGATCCCCGCTGCTCCGTCCCCGAGGTCNGGGTGGGCACAGGGGGGGTCCCTCGGCTACGTGACTGCCGGGGGGACGAGCACGCTGCATCCTCCCGCTCCCGCTCTCGGCGGGGGAGAGGCGGGTAATGGCTGTGGCTGCTGCGCCCAGACAAAGCTTAATCCGCGGCACAAAGGGGGAGGCCAGAGATTGGCTCCCGCTTTACGTCACCGAGGAGGAACGGCAGCATCAAGATTTTATTTATTTTTTTTTTTTTCCCCCCCTCCTTCATTTTAATTCTCTTGCAATCTCTGTCCAAAAATAACCCAAGCTTCCTCCCCCGGGAATGCTCCGCATCAGCGCCTTGGCTCCTTCGCCCCCCTGTGCATTAGCCCAACAGCTGCTACGCGAAGCTATTATCTCGTGGCACATCATAACCTTTTTTAAAAGCACATTTTCAGAGCGCAGGATTATTTTGTTGCTTTGTGTGGGGAGGTGTGGGGATGCACAGGAGGCCCCGGGTTTCCTGGCAGGGCGGTGGGTGCTCCTGGAGGGGGCATTTCCCGGGGTGCTGGGTGGGCTGTGCGTCCCCGTCCCTCCCCGCTGCCCGTTGCCACTGCCAGGGAAACCTGGCACTCCGCAGGCGTCGGGAAACCGTGTTTAACCTGGGATTTCCCGGTGGCGCTGCTCCTTGGCGGGGTGGTGACATCCGCCATCCTGCCACCGCGCTCCCGGAGCGGGGCCGTGCTCGAGGCCGTCCCGCGGACACCCGGGGGTCTCCCCAGGCAGGACCCTGCACGCTCCTGTGCTTTCCATACTCCCCAGGGATGTGCCAGGGCCCGGCCAGCTCCCGGAGGAGTGCTCAGGGGGCAGAGGGCAGAGACGAGCCCCCGCTGGGGCAGCTCAGCCCGGAGAAGCCCCCAGGGAGCAGCGGGGGGATTTTTCCCACCCAAGCCCCATATCCCCCCCGAGCCGTGCCTGCCCGCTCCACATTGCAGCAGCGCAAGATGCAGCCGGTGCAGAGCTGTACGGGGCGCAGGCGAGGCAGCCCTCCCTCTCCCCCCCATGTTCCCCCTGTGTTTTGGGGGAGCTGTGTCCCGTGGGAGCTGCCGGGTGATAGCCACGGGCCATCGGGTGGGCAGGACACAGACAGGATGGGTCCCCAAAGGTCCCCTTGCCCTGCAGGGCTCCCCCAAACCTTCTGCACACCCTCTGTGACACGGACACGGGTGTCCGGCGGGGTCCCAGTGGCTCGGGGCAGGACCCAGACCCCTACTTGCCCCAGGAGGCATCGCTGCGGGGAAGGGCTCGGGGAAGGGGTGAGGTTGGGTCGGGACGGTGTTGGGGGGAGACGGCGTTGGGTCCGTGGGCATCCAGAGGAGGAGAGATGCCCCCAGGGCTGTGCCAGCTCACCCTGTGTCCCCGCAGTGCTTGGCCGGCTCCATCCCATGGGAGCAGGAGGACATCATGGGGTTGCACCAGGGCAGGATGTGGCCCCTGGCAACCCCACTGAGAGCCACGGCAGAGGCAGCGGGGCCACCGCGCGATGTGCCCAGCGCCCACCCTCTCCTGCACGGGCCTGCCGGCGGTTCAAGTCTCTGCAAACTTATTTCAGACCTTTAAAAAAACAGAGCAATTCGTATTGAGGTTATACTGAACGCTAGAGCTTCCCACGGAAGTACTTTATCATGTTCAAAAATATTTAATCCCAGCAATTTTCACATTGTTCTTATAAAAACAGACATGTATGAAGGGAAATGAAATGCTTAGTACATTTTTGGCACATTTTTTTTCTTTTTTTTTTTCTTTTTTTTTTTAACCTTTACAAATTACAAACACACATTCATTGTTTTTAAAGGAAAAAAACCTAAGTCTCAGCTGTACACTGCAGAGATGCACTAACCATCCCAAAACTAAACCAGCCTCCCGTGGTTACAATTGCCGTTCTACGAGGACAAAAGAAAGACACCAGCAGCCAAGGACACGTCGGCGGCTTCGCTGCCCTCCCCAGGGCCTGGCTGGGGTGCCGGCGGCGTGGAGGGCCCGGGGAGAAGATGGCCCTTTTGGGGGTCTGCGTCCCCGCAGACGGGGGACAGCCCTGCCAGCGCCCGCCTCTGGCAGAGGTGAAGGCAGCGAAGGAGCGCAGGGGATGCTGAGGCTCGAACTGGGGTTCGCCTGGGGTGGGACCAGCTTCGATGGGCTGATTTCTGCCTGATTTTGCCCCCCCCTCCCCGGGCTGGTGTCCCACGCTGGAGCCACGGCCACGCCGCCTGCCTGCCTTTCCTTCCCCGACACACCTCCACCATCATCCCCTGCGCATCCCCTGCCCAGTGCCAGCCCCAGCAGCGTGCCAGCCCTGGGGGGCTCCGGGTGGGAGCTGCGGTCCTGGGGGTGTGGGGGGGGTCTGGCTAGGAGGGACCGGCTGGGCTGCGCGTCCCCGATCTCTGCCCGGTGCTGTGCCGGCGCGGCTGCCCGCGCACCGGGGTGGGCAGCGGACCCTCCTGCAGGGAAGGGGAGCTGGGCAGCTGGCGGGAGCGGTGGCTGGGGGGGGGCTGTCCATCCTGCTTACCCTGAGATGCTACTGGGGGGGGCAAGGGGAGACCTCTGGCCCTTAGCGGGACTGGGTTTTTCCTGGCAAGGGTCACGGTAAGCGTTAACGAAAAAGGAATGACTGGTGTGAGCAAAGGGGCGCCCACCACTCCGCTCCCAGTGCCCGGGGAGGTGTCCCACAGCTCCCGGGCAGCGGGCTGCTGGGGGGGGGGTCGCTGGTTAACGCTTCTCCATAGCGCTGCGAGTCCTGGTTCGCTGCCTCTCCAGCACCCGAAGCAAAGCGGGGAAAAGAAAGCGGCACGTACCTTGTGCGTGCCGGGCCGTCCCCCGCTCCCCGGGCACGGCCAAAGCGGGGCTCTGCACCGGCCGGCAGCTTTCCTGAGCCGCGCTCCGCTTCCCTGCCGTGACGGACAGTCCCTGCACCGGTGGCACGTCAGCCCCCGAGCCCCCCCACCGGCTGCGGCTCCCGCTCGGGGCGAGGGGAGCCGGGAGCTGCGGGCTGGGGCGGGCTGGCACCGCCGGCAGGACCCTGCGGCGAACCCTGCGCCTACCTCAGCTCCCAGCAATCAACCGCAGGCTCTTGCGATGGAGACATTTTTAATTTTTAACAACACCAGAACCGCAAAAATCTCCCCCCCCTGCGTGTGTGTGGGCGGTGCTGGGGGACATGCCACCGCGCAGGGCTTGGTGGGGGGGGGACAACAGCGGGTGCCCCCATGCCACCCCGGCCTCGCCGGGACCCGGCTCTGCCCCAGCTCCCGCTGCTGCCTGCGCCCGGGGCTCTGCAGCACGCCTATCGCAGTTTAAATAGAATAAATACAGTGAAGAAAACAGTAAAATCTTCAATAAAGAGGCAAAAAGGAAAGACAACAGCAGGTCCAGGGGTCCAACCAAACTCCACGTGGTCTCTGGATTAGTTACTGAGGAAGTTCTATGAGAGCACATTAAGTTCGCAGCCGGAGACTCTCTTACCGCTGTCCTTATATCGAAACTTCGTATTCTCTTGTTTCCTGAAAAGGAGGAAAAGCCAGTTGAGGGCAGCAGCGGCGTTCCAGGATAATGTCCCCGTTCCAGGATAATGTCCCCGTTCCAGGATAATGTCCCCGTTCCCGGGTGGCAAGAGAGGCCCCGGGTACCGTTTTGCTCCTGGGGAAGCGGTGCCCTCCCAGCCCGGACCCCGCAGCCCCCGCTGCCTCCTCCCGCCTGCCGGAGCCCCCCCGGCCCCTCGGGAGCCACCGACAGGGACGGAGCCTCCCGCATAAGGATGGCTTGACTCGTCCCATTGCCACACGCCCGGCAAAACCCACGCTTCCCCATCAGGACGCTCCCCAGGGGAGGGAAGTGTGCAGCAGGACTCACTCCTGTCTCATAAATCGGGTTGTCGAACTCCGTTTCTACCGTGATCTGGCTGTAGGGGTGGGAGTACATGAGGGGCAGGCGAAGGCTGGAGTAGTACCGACACCTGCGGGGGAGACGCAAGAGTCACTGGGCTGCACGGCACGACCTCAGAGCAAAGCACGGCCGGCCCCATCCTCCCACGTCCCCCCATCCCGCCTCCCCACCAGCACCCCAGGGACGCCGGAGCGGGAGCTCGGTGTCTGGCTCCCCAGGACCGTGCCCGGGGCGTGTGGCCGGTGAGGGCACGGCGATGCTGAGCCAGCCCTGGCCACGGCGCCACGGGGCTCTGCCACCGCCCCCCCAGCCCCCTGCACACCCCACCTTGTGAGATAGATGTACGCTCCTCCCAGCAGCAAGGAGATGATCAGCACCGGGATGAATATGGCTAAGGCCATATTTCCTCCCTCGAGCGATGTCTCTGCAGCAGCTTCTGCTACTAAAAGGACAAGATCTATTACGTCGGCACTTGCAAGCACCTCGGGGTCCCCCCTGTGCCTCTGCTCCTCCCCCCCCTCCTCCCGGGCTCCGCGCCGGCTCTGGCTGAGGGCCCGGCGCAGGGCTCACCCAGCAAACGCATGTCACTCACCTTCCAGAGCATGTTCAAAGCTGTCTTGGTTCACTGGAAGAGAAACAGAGAGTTACTGGTACATAACTGGGTTTGACTGGGTGCCGGCAGCTGTCGGCTGCGTGGGGAGCCCGGGGTCGGGGTCTCCCTGCACCGTTTGGTCCCAAACCACGCTGCAAACTTTCATTTTTAATAAACTTTTGGTCTCTGTGAGTGAACGCGTGGGAGTGAGCGGGGCGGGCAAGCCAGACACCGCAGGACGGCTCTGCCTGGCGTGGTGGTACCCTCCAGAGCGCCCCGCTGCCCGAGGGACAAGGTCTCCACCTAGTCCCATTAAATAGTAATGAGGAACAACTCATCCCTGCAGCGTAGCGGTGACGGGAGGACTGTCCCGTGTCCAGAAAGCGCGCTAAGCCCCGACCTCCTTTAGAGCAGTGCGCAGGGGCTTCCCTGGGGCTGAGCAATCCCATCTCGGCGGGTGCCCGAGGAGAGCATCCCTGCTGCGCCTGGGCAAACTGCTCCGGGAAGCAACAAAGCAAGGAAAGCAAGCGATGCCCCACGCGCCCCACACCGCCAGCACGGTGCCCGGGGGGGTTTGCTCCCCCTCCCCGTGGCACCAAAGCTTGCTCAGCACAAATCCAGAAAAGCACCTGGGTTTCAGGTGAGTTTAGCCCCCAGTTAGAGAACCGCTGGGAGTCTGCAGCCAGACGAAGGCACCTGGGCTGTCCTGGGTTGGGGACCGAGGCTGTGGCTGCCCCCGTTCCCCCCCCAGCCACCCCACACCGTTACCTTTGCAGATGGGCAGGGGTCCGCTCCAGTGGGACGGCTGGCCCAGGATGCATTTGATGGTAACTTCCCCCATGAGTTCAAAGCCCTCATAGCACATGAACGTCAGGGACTCTCCTGGCAAGTAGAGGCGCTTATAAAGTATTTGGTAGCCGTTTTCTGGCAGTCCTGGGTTATCGCAGGCCAGCGACTCCTCGGCTGAAAGGGAACACATCCCAGGGTGAGCCCCAGGGCTTGGGCTGCCGAGAGAGAGAAGGAGCCTGGGAGGCAGCGGGGAAGCACCCGAGATCTCACCCCATCCCGCTTTCAGGTGGCTCTGCACCACCCTGCGCGGCTGGGAAAGGTCTTGGCCGCAGGAAAGGGCTTCCCAGGACCACCCCCCCCGAGCAGAGGAGCCGAGCTGCGGCAGGGCAGGAGAAGCCGTCCCAACTTACAGACGCAGTGCGGGAGCCGCGAGGTCCAGATGGGCGTCCCCGTCTCGCGGCTGTAGCAGGTCAGCAGCGAGCTGCCCTCCAGCACGAAGCCCGGGTTGCACGTGTACTGGATGGTGGTCCCCACCAGCAGCACCGGGTCGGAGATGAGGCGGGTCGAGTGCTCCACCTCCCCCGGGTCCGTGCAGTACATAACTGGGGAAAAGAGGCCGTTTGAGCGGGGCAGAGCGGCGGGGACCGGCAGCTGTTAAAAAGCGGTGTGGGGCACGGGAATACGATGGGGACAGCAGCGCGTTGCTCGGGGCACTTACTCTTTTCGCAGAATGGGGGGTCGCTGCTCCAGCTGAGGTCCCACTGGCAGGTGAGGGTGTCGCTCCCCACGATGTCGTAGCCCGGGTCGCACTGGTAGGTGATCTTGGCCCCTCTCACCAGCTCCGTGTGCGACGTGGTCTTCCAGCCGTTCTGGATCTCGGGCAGGTCGGAGCAGGAGTCGTTGCGGGACACCTCTGCAGCCACGAGAGACGCTGGCTGTCACCCACCGAGTGAGCCCCCGCGGCACAGCCCTCCGCGGAGCCACTGCACGGGGACACACAGCTCTTTGCTGAGTCCCCCCCCCTCGGAGAGCTCTCCAGCCCCACACACCGCAAACGGCACGGCCGCAGCCAGCAGCTCAGTCCATGGGTGGCATCCCCTAGGCAGAGGGAAGGGGCAGCGGGGCACCAGTGGGTAACGAGGGCTCTTTGAAGCCCCCCCAGCCCTGACCCTAAAACCAGGCGGAGGGCTGTGCTGATGAAAACAGGGCAGCGTCTTTGCTGAGGTCAGGACAAAAGGAGCAACCTGGGAACACCAGGCTGAGCTCTGGCTGCAGGCGCAGGAGAGGAGCGGTGCAGATGCCGCGGCTGCGGCACAGCCGGTTTGCTGCGGTGAGGGGTTTCTGCCCTGCTCTCCCCACCTCGTGCCCACCGAGCGCTGTGCCCGTGGCCGAGCCCGGCCGCGTGTGCTGCAGTGCACCGAGGAGGGGACCTGCAGCCTCGCAGGTGATCTGCATTGCAGCTTGCTCTCTGTTTGTCGTAACCAGAGCTGTCAGCAGCGGAAAGAAAACACGCTTGGAAGAAGTCTGGCAGGGGAAGACAGGTCGGAGGAGAGGCAGGCAGCAAGACCGCAGGCAGCCGTGGGGAAGAAGTGCCCTTCCCGGTCCTTGTCCCTTCCTTGGGCATCAGCCGCCCCGGTCTGGCAGACATGGCTGCACCGAAGGACGATGTGAACAGACGTCTCCAGATGTAGTCGAAGCCTCTCTGGAGCAGGAGCTGAGAGCTGGGAACATCCCTCTCAGGAGCCCACCCAGGGACTGGCCTCAGTGACCTCTCCTGGGAGGACACCTCGCTGCACTGCCTCAGTGCCACCAGCCTTATGCCTCACAGAGGGTGCGGGGAGGGGGGGGGTGGGATCCTGCATTTCTATTTCCAGCAATTTCTTTCCCTGTTCTGCTCCACAGTTGCACTGGGCCAGACCAGGGCCAACAGGGACCAAAACCTCCACAGCCTTCTTGCCAGCCTGGAAGGCGGGAGACATATGGGGACACCCCAGAACTGACTGACCCAGAGACCTGCAGTGGGGCTGGGGGTTTCTGCAGGAGCTCGGTGGGATGTGGAGAGGAGCGCTGGTGTCACAGCAATTCTCCCCACTTCCAAACCCGGCACCGGGACAACCTGGTCCGGCCGCGTGTCACGGTCCCCACCTGCGCTGCAGCGGCAGGGGACACAGCCAGCACCCTGCTCTCCCTACCTATGTAGTTCATGATGAATCCTTGCCCCTTCCCAAAGATGAGCCCGGCAGGGTCTGAGTGGAACTGGATGGTGAGGTCAGGGCTGGAGGAGTAGAGCTTCTGGGGACCACTGCTGCCGACGTACTGCCCCAGGATGCGGGCGGTGAGCTCGTCCCCGTCATAAATGGTGAGGATGTCGCTGTTGGTGAGGTTCAGGCTGGTAAAGGAGAGCTTGGTTAGAGAGCAGCTTGGGCAGGGAGCCCAGGCAGGACGCGATGGCGTCGGGCTCAAGGAGCGGCAACGTGACCACCGGCCCCGGCGCTGCAGTGCAGTGAACCTGCCTCATGTCCTGTCCCCATCCCCGTCCCTGTCCCCATCCCCAGGCAGGCAGGGCAGGCACTACGGTACTGGCCTGTCCTGAGTGGGTCAGCGGTGCTGGCTGCCAAACGCCGACCCCATAACTCCCCCCAGGCTCCGTCCTCCCCGCCAAGAGCGGTGGGTGGCTCGGGAGGGAGCGAGCCCTCGGCGGCCACCCCAAAGACCGGTGGGGCGCGGGGGGCTCCGTGGGGCAGGGCGGCCCAAAGCCCCGTGATGGGGTGACACAGAGCATCACCGGCCCCTGCCCCACGGCGAGGGAAAGGCCGTGCCCGCGGCGGGGCCCCCCCCTTTTGCTGCGGCTCTCGTCCCCGCGGCCAGCAGAGAGCAGTGGCGCTCCGCGGATGGCGCGGGGAACCGGAGCGGCTCCGCCGGGGACGTCGGGGATGCCGCCGGGCAGGCAGGGCAGGCAGCAAACCCTGCTCCAGAGCCAGGACCGGCCCCGGCACCAGCCTCCATCCGCCCCCTTCGCAGCAGGGATGCGGCTGCCCCTTGAGCGGGGGTGGGGGACGAGGGACAACCCCCCCTCTCCTCGCTGCCAAGCCAAGGGCAGGCGATGGCTGCACGTCCCCGGGGGGAAACGCAGCTCCGGGGCTGCCAGCGCTGCTGCCAGGCTGTTTCTCTCACCCCTCCAGACCCTGCAAGCCCCACCGCTGGCTGTCTGCTCGGGGCTGGTAGTGGTAGCGGGGGTGAACTGATCAGAGCAGCCCCAAGGATGGGCACAGAATCATAGGATCATAGAATGGTTTGGGTTGGAAGGGACCTTGAAGACCATCTCGTTCCACCCCCCTGCCCTGGGCAGGGACACCTCCCACCAGCCCAGGCTGCCCAAGGCCACCTCCAGCCTGGCCTTGAACACCTCCAGGGATGGGGCAGCCACAGCTTCTCGGGGCAACCTGCGCCAGGGGCTCACCGCCCTCAGAGTCAAAAATTCCTTCCTAATATCTCATCTCCATCTCCCCTCTTCCAGTTTGAAGCCATTCCCCCTCGTCCTATCACTCCATGCCCCAGTAAAAAGCCCCTCCCCAGCTCTCCTGGAGCCCCTTTAGGCACTGGAAGTCCACAGACATCACCTTCCCCTGCTTGCCGCTCTGCCTCATCCTGCCCACCGGTGAGGCTCGCCAGCGCTGGGGAGCACAGCCGGCACCCAGTGCTCTGCTACCGGCCAGCGCAGGAGGGGCTGGGGCAGGGACGCCACGTCTCTCCGTATGGAAGAGCACCGGGATGCTCCTGGTCCCACAGGAGGAGTCTCCATCGCGTTGGAGACTGCAGTAACGCTCCCAGCGAAGCCGGGACTCCTGCACACGGGTGGGATGCGTCTGGCTGTGCGCGCACAATACCCGTGGGCACAGGACATGCTCGGTCACAGCGGCCCCCCTGCCCTGCATGCCAGCCTGTCTCATTCAGCCTTGTTTGGGGACGCCTGAGCTGATCCCCAAACCTTTTATTAAGAATGTTCTTGGAAGGCGCCCAGCTAATCCCCGTGGCAAGCTGACATTTGTAGTAAATCTCTGCTCTCTGTCAAACATGATTTTCCCAGTGACATTTATGTCTGATGACTTCAAATCGCCTGGCCTCCAGTCCTGCTCAGCCCAAGCACCCACAGAGCTGGGAGAGGTGCGCTGGGAGCTCTGACTCGCGATTTTACAGAAAGCTTTAAAATCTTTATGACTCTAAGCCCCTACTTGAAATACGCCCTCCTCTTGAAAACCCAAAATAGCATGGAAGGAGATTCCCTTTGCAGCGGCAGCATTACCATGCCAAGGGCTCCCAGCCTTGCATTGAATCCCGTGCCCCTCCGGCCCCCGGCACGTGCAGGGAGCGCTGCGGTGCCTGCCCGTGCCCGGGGAGTGCAGCCGGGGCCCCGCCGGGCAGCTCTGCTCTGCTCCCCGCAGCGTTCTGAGCCGTCTCGCCGAGTGGCGTGGGAGTGGGTTGGCACTCAGGAGGGGAACCGATGCATTTAGCTGCATAGGGAAGAGTGTGGCCAGTAGGTCGAGGGAGGTCATTCTCCCCTTCTACTCTGCCCTGGTGAGGCCACAACTGGAATACTGTGTCCAGTTCTGGGCTCCCCAGTTCAAGAGGGACAGGGAGCTGCTGGAGAGAGTCCAGCGTAGGGCAACTGAGATGACTGAGGGATTGGAGCATCTCCCGTATGAGGAGAGGCTGAGAGCGCTGCGGCTCTTTAGCCTGGAGAAGAGAAGGCTGAGGGGAGACCTTATTACTGCGTACAAGTATCTAAAGGGTGGGTTGGAGGAGGATGGAGCCAGACTCTTTCCAGTGGTTCCCAGTGACAGGACGAGGGGCACTGGGCATAAGTTGGAACACAGGAGGTTCCGTTCAAATACAGGGAAGAACTCCTTTGCGGTTGGGGTGGCAGAGCAGTGGCACAGGCTGCCCAGGGGGGTGGGGGAGTCCCCTTCTCTGGAGGTTTTCAAGCCCCGCCTGGATGCAGTGCTGAGTGCTGTGCTCTGGGCAGTGCTGCTTTGGCAGGGGAGTGGGACTGGGTGAGCTCTAGAGGTCCCCTCCAACTCTGAAAATTCCGTGATTCCGTGATCCTGTGATTTGGTTCATGTTGGTCCCACAAGAAAAAGAAGGCGGGACGCAGGAGGGAGGGCTGGGCAGAGCCTCCCCCTGCCCCTCGCCCTCCCTTCGGCATCCCAGTACCGCCTGTATCCCATTCAGCCCAGGGACTAAGCTGAGGTTTCCAGCGTGTGGATGTCCCTACGCTTTCCTACCCCGAACGAAGCAGCTCGTGACGGTGCTGTGTGTCGCTCTGAGCTGCATGTGGCCGCATGCTGCTGTGGCATCGCTCCCTGCGACTCTGCTCCGGAGGAGCTCAGAAGCTGTCTTGGGAGCAATTAACTACTGCAGTGGAGGGTGTAACAGCGCTTTAAACTCAGGAAGCAGCACTCGCTACTGTCCTGGACCTCCCCTGGGTGCCGACTACATCACGGGGGATTAGGAAAGCTCCGAGGGGGAGAACAGGGACACGGCGTGGGTCCCCGGGGCGAGGGGAGCAGGGATGCTGCAGCGAAGCGGGCTGAGACCCGCACCAAGGTCCTGCGCTACTCACAGCTGGATGTCCAGGAAGAGCCGCTTCTCCTCGCCAACGTGGACCCTCCAGATGCAGTCCTCCCCCTCCGCGTAGGGCTCCGGCCAGTTGGGGGACAGGATCACCCCAGCCACGGCGGTCAGCTCCCCCCCACACATGGCTGCGGGAGCGAGAGGCAGGCAGGGCTCAGCGGGGGTCCCGGGGGTGTTCGCGCCCGCTGCCCGGCATCGCCCCGCAGCACGGGCACTGACCTCGGCACAGCGGCTCCGTGTCGTTCCAGTACGGGTCCCGCATGTTGACGCACTCGATAACGGCGGGGCCCTGCTCCAGGGAGTGCCCGGGGTCGCACGTGAACTCCACGGTGGTGCCCAGGTTGTAGGTGGGGTCGGAGGTGGTGAAGTTCCCGTTCTGGATGTAGGGCTCGTAGCAGTGGCCCCGCTCGAAGGCTGGAAGAGGAACCCCCCCGTTAGCCACCGGGGCACGGAGCTGGCTGGGGGCAGCGCTGCCTTCCCCTGCTCCTCACACCCTCCCCTCCGGGGCATCGCTAGATGAGCCCCGGGCTCTGCCTCCATCCCCAGCTAGAAACCCTTCCCTCCATCCCCACCGTGCACGGATGGCCTCTTCCACGGTGTATTTTACAGGCAATTAGGATTAACGACAGTTTATCTGCCCTGAGCCACGCGGGCTTAACCAAACCCCACTTCCATTGTGTACCGGCGTCAGTAACACACTCGCGGTGTTGCCGGTTGCTGTGTTTGCTGAGCCATCTCCCCGGGGATCGCTGCGCGTTATTGAGTTTGCTCAGAGGCACGGGGCTCCCGCGGGACCCATCCCGGCAGCGGGATGCACTTAAATGACGGCTGGAGCAAATCTGTGTGAGCTGCCGGGGCTTGCCCGGCGCCCCGTCCCTGCCGCTGCCCGCAGGAGCTGCTGGTGGCTCTGGAGGAGGGCAGCGTGGTGACCAAGCGCGGCGGCGACAGCGGGACAGCCCCCGGCCCCGCGGCTGGCGGGGGCTCAGCACCCAGCGCTGCCACGCTACGGGGACCGAGGGAAGGGGACAGACTGGGCCTTTGGTGGGGACGGTCACCGCAGGCTGTGTGATTCTGATGGCACCGATGACCTTTTCAGCTCAGGTTTGGAGGGGCCCCATCCTGGACAAGGCACCCACTGCCCCACGGCTGCCCCACAGCAGCACAGGAGGTGAGTCCCGTGGACACTCAGCTTACCCATGAACCTTTCTCTTGGAATAAATGACATTTAGCTATTTCTTCTCCTAATTTTTGCTAGGCAAATGTATTCCCCAAAACTACTCCAGCCCCAGGTGAGATTTGGGCTGCCCTGCGTGCCTACAGTGATGCGGGCACAGTGGCACAGTGGAGCACTGGGTCTGCCGGTGGTGGGGGCAGCCGAGACCCTTTCTATAGCCATATCTGTTAATTGCCCAAATGCTCTGAAGCCTGGGAGCGGTGGCTGAGACCAGCCTGCTGCCCTTAGGGGTACCAAAATGAGAGCACGTCACCTTCGAAGCGTATGTTGAAAGCCGTGGCAGCCGCAGGCTCCTCCGCGAGGAATTCAATCCTGATGGAGGAGCCGTCGCTGATGACCCCTTCGAAGGGCACGCTGTCGGCGCGCAGCGAGTCGTAGAGGACGGCGGACTGGTTCGTGTCCCCGCTGTACACCACCATCCTGCGCGGGGGGACACGGCGGGTTACATGGGAGAAGTGTCCCTGCAATCCCCCCCCAGAGCATCCCCCGGCCCCTCCGCTCTCTGGTGATCCCGGAAGACGGCATTTCAAAGAAATTGTGCAAACAAAAATTCACCAGCCAGATAAGTCTCTTTTACTGTGTCATAAACAGGGGCTTTATTCTTTGATTTTACTGCAAGCCATAAACCTGCTTTACTGCCTGTTACCAGACTGAATGTTAATGCTGTTTAGAATCATAGAATCGCTGAGGTTGGAAGGGACCTTTAAGATCATCGAGTCCAACCATTACCCTACCCCGACAAAACCCCTTCTAAACCATGGCCCCAAGTACCACATCTGCCCTTTTTTTAAACACCTCCAGGGATGGCGAATCCACCCCCTCCCTGGGCAGCCTCTTCCAATGTTTGATAACCCTTTCAGTGAAATTTTTTCCTAATATCTAATCTAAACCTCGCCTGGCATAACTTGAACCCATTTCGTTTAAACACGAGCACCAGCACCGCACGTGTGTGCTTTGTGTTACGGATGCGGATGGTGTGGGATTTGCAGCTTCTTGCACCGTGGCGATGAGCAGTGCCGGGCACTGGGGATTCGGGGGAAGGAAAGGAGGGGTGCGACACATCACCCCGCAGCTAGCGGGACCAGGACACCGGCAAGATCGCCCGGCACGAAGTGCAGGGCCCGGGGATAGCAGGGGCTGGGGCTCTGCGCCTGCCTCTCGCAGCTCGAAGACCTGTCTTGCCTCCTGACTGCTCGAACAGCTGAATCAGGAATCTCATTTTCTGCCCCAGGATTTTTCCCTGACCCCGTCCCCACCGGGCTGGCAGCCTCCGTGCTGCTCCCTAGCTCGGGTCGGTGCTGCCTGCCGGGACGCCCACGCTCCGGGCACCGGGAGGGCAGGAGGTGCGAGGTGGAGGAGCCGAGACCATCTGAGAGCTTCCAAGCTTTGGTACATGTAGCACCCATCAAAGCGCCCTGCTCCTCGCCCCGGGCACAGCAAAGCTGGCCGCAGTGCCGGGGGCGCCGGGAAGCGGGCTCAGCGCAGACCTCGCCGCCGGGCAGCGGTGCCCGGGCGCAGCAGCGGCTCCCGGAGCCTTACCTGTCCTTCTCGGTCAGCAGGAGCTTCTCAAAGTGCAGGTGCAGCTTCTGTCCCGGGGGGGCCCCGATCGCCCAGACGCAGTACATGCTGCTCGACTGGTTCCCGGTGTAGCTGGGCGAGAGGACGCGGCCGATGGTGGCGTTGTGGACCGTGCCGCCGCAGGGCGCTGCCAAGAGAGAGCACAGCCCCGCTGAGACAGGCAAGGAGACGGCGAGGCAACGGCTGCCGCGTTGGCACCCGTACGGGGCTCCTGCACAGCCACGGGGGGGAACCCCTCCGCTGATGCCGCTCGGCTCTTCTCAGCAGTCTTTAGTGCACGAACCTCTTGCCTGGCCTGGCTTTGCTTTATGGATACACATAGATGCTCATGCATACGCATAAAATCTGTAATTTCTTGTCCCTTACCTGCCTAATTAGAAAGCAGATTCTGCTGCCCGTGACGTGCAAACCCGCAGTACCTCGGGCTGCGCTGTGCGCAGAGCTGGGCATCGCTTTCGCGCTCTCCCAGGACCGCATTCAACTCGCGGCGCAAAGAAAGCAACTCTATTTTTTTTTGTTGTTGTTTTTTTCTTTTTTCTTTGGGGATCCCAGTTTTTTCTTAGTGCTGAGGCCGACTAACGGGGAGCGTACCTGAGCAGATTGGCTCTGGGCTGCTCCAGTGCGGCCTCGATGCGTTGATGCAGGTGAGCACCCTGGGACCCTGCAGCTCGTAGCCCAGGTGACAGTGAAAATGAGCAATTCCACCCGAGTGCAAATCCATCACGGTGACATCTCCGAAATCAGGTCTCCGTGGAAAGCTGCAGCTCAGCATAAACACTGGAACAAGCACAGACATTTCAGAGCTTTAAGGCTCGTCTGCTCCGAGCCACCCTGCAGCCACGGGGAGGGGGGTGGGGGGAGCGCTGGGGACGTGCTGGATGTGCCCACGGTGCCAGGGACAGACCTCGCTGCCAGGTGCCGGCCGCGGAGCGCCGACAAACCACCGCGCTGCTGCTTCTCCACCTGGTACCGCTTTTTGCTCAGACCCAGTTTCTATTTTAAAAAGAATTCGCTTCAACTCATCTATTTTTTATAGCTCTTCAAGGGGGAAAAAAAAAAAAATAGCCTCGCAGTCTGCGGCTGTGCGGGAAGAGCTGCTGTGTGGGGACGGAAACGGGGCAGGGTGGGCGTGAGGAGCACCACCGGGGTCCGCGACGTGGGGGCACATCGAACCCTCTGCTCCGGGCACAACACAGGCTGCTGCTCGACCTGTCCCAGCCGCTGCTCCGAGCACGGGCACGCAGCGAAACAGGAGCCCCGCTGGTCTGCGATGGGGGAGTCCGGCGTCCTCCCACCCCTGCAGCCCGGTGGGGCTGAGCCCCACGGGATCGACGCCCCATCCCACCCCTACTCGCGCACCCACGTCAGGGAGGTACCCACCCTGGTAGTGGAGCTGGAAGGTCCCCACCACCTCATCCTGGAAGGTGCGGAAGTAGACGGAGATGGTGTTGGTGGGGCTGCGGATCACCTGGCCCTCCACCAGCAGGGTCTGGTTGGCCAGGACCACCAGGGCATCGCCGTCCACCCCTCGGATGGAGAGCACCTCCCCGTCCGACAGGTTCACGCTCTTCACCTGGGTGGGAGCAGAGACCTGTGAGCGGCAGGGGCCAAGGTGGGGGGTACCAGTGGGGTGCCGGGTGAGCAGACACATCCCAGCCCCAAACACATGCAGCGCCCGCAGAGCACTGCATCGCCGCAGCCTTCCCTCTGCACTGCTGTGAGCACTGCAGGTTTGTCGCAGACAGGAGCTGCTTGTTCAGCTGCGGTGGAGCAATCTGTGCCCTGCACGAGCCTGAGGGACCCCCATGACCGCTGACCCCTTCTCCCACCCCCCCAGGACAGGCAGCCAGAGACTATCACTTGAGACGCGTTTCAAAGCAGGATGGTCCTGTGCAGCACAAGTTGACCCACATCTACTTCCCCGCTGGAACTGGGGATTTGGGCGGGCGGGTAGAGGCGGTGAGGGTGAGACAGGAGGGAGATGGAGGGGTCTCATGAGTCACCGGTGATGGTAGTGGCGGGGGCCCAACTCCACCCGCATCAGCCCTGGGAGCAGACGTGCATCTTGGGGCACCACGGCCCAGAGCACGGCCATGGCCAAGGCTCACTGGTCCCAGCTGGGATGGGCTATTTGGCACAGATCTGCACCCAAACCAGGGTGTTTCGTAGGGCTTGGTGCTCGCCATCCACCCCGCGCACCAGGCATCCTCCCCGGGATCCCTCGTCCGCACCGGGGAGTGGATGGGGAGTCCCACGGCAAATGCGTCTAATGAGCAGTCCCAAAAGGCTTTAATTATTATTTGGAAATAGCTGAAAAGTAACCTCGCGTTTGCATTTCACGTCCATTTAGCTTAATAAATGGGCTCATATTTCAGCAGAAAGATGCTCATCAGATCATTTGTTTCCTTAAGTGTGCGAGGACCAGGGCTCTATATTTAGCACACACCACAGCCTCAGCCCGTAATTGCGAGCGCTCCCGACGATGTTGTGACTAGAAGGATTTGTTGCTGTTGTCATAACTGTGCCCGTCTCCCCCCCTCCCCCCCCCCCCCCAGCGCACCAGGCAGGGATGTGCCCGGCGCTTGCGTCGCCGGCACTGTGTGCAGAGCCACCCGCAGCGCTTGGCACCCTCTGACCTTCTGCTGGAAGAAGCGGGGCTTCCTCAGGAGGAACGACCCCGATCCCACCAGGGAACTCCCTGCCTGCCCCGAAGCTCCGTAAACCCTGAACAGCGCCTGGAAGAGCCCGGTCCTCGCTGCGGCGCTGGGCTGAGCAGCCCCCAGGCTGGGTCAGAGCATCCCTGGGCTCCCCCCGGCCCGCGCTTTTGAGCCAGGAGGAGCTGATTTTGCCTTATTTTCCAGCAGGGTGCCGGGTCACTGCTGAGAGCCTCTGGTCCTCACTGCGGGGAAAAGCAGTCCTCGGTCCTCATGGGTGCCGCACGGTGCGTCGGAAGCACGGGACAAGTGCCTGTCCTAGACCTCGAATTTCTTCTTCCTCAGGTTTTGTCCTGAAACCGTGGCTCCCCAGCACAGCGCGCGCACAGCGCGGCTGGTGGGATGGCTCAGGTCTAATTACTAATAAATGGAATGAATTAAATGTTATTGGGGATGAATTATTTGGAGCACGGGATCCAGGGATGCTAAGTGGGCTACGTACAACGCTAACGACTCCCCCCAGCTCCCACCGGGGCAGAGTTTTTCTTCCTGAGCTGCGTCTGAATCACTGCAAAGACGTTTCCAGGGTGTTTGTAACACATTTTGTTCCAAAAATCACTCAAAGACAAACCTGCTCCCCTGCTAGCTTCCTCCGGTGATGACTACTATCAAACACGCTATCTAGCACCGAATCACTCCTGCGAATTAGAGAGGGAATCGTTCAGGAGTGCCACACGGCAGCCGAGCTCCTCTGCTCTCCCCCTCCCCAGCTCTGCTGCTGGGAAGGGGTTTCGCTGGAGCGGACAGAGCTCTGCAGAAGAGATGGAGCTGACGGACACTGCGGCACCTCCCCGGCCCTTCGCGGGGTGCCGTGGGGTGGGGAACGCGGCTCGGCTCCGCCGGCAGCCTCCCCCTCCCGTAACCGCAGGCCGAGAGGATGTCATGGCGAAGGACCCGCCGTTCCCTGCGCCGGTGCCAGGTAGGCGAGCATCCTCAGAGGACCCCGGCCGCTCGGGAGTCACCGGCGGGTACAGACGGGCGCAGTGGCCTCGCGCCAGGGACCGTCAGCCGCTGCGAGAGGGACCATATGCGCGAGTTCCCGCCAGGGGCTGGGGAGGACAAGTTCTTCCTTTAATCAAAGCCTGCACCAGTGTCAGCTCCTGAAGAGCCCGGTGGGAAGACAGGAGGGATCCTCCATTCAGACTGCCAGCCTTGCTCACCCACTAGAAAAATCTCTTTAGGGAAATTCTACTTCCTGCCAAGAAGATTCAAGAATTTTAAAAATAAATGCAATTTAACTAAGCGTTCGGAGAGCTGGCTGCTCCGCGGCTCCCGGGGCTGCAACGGTGCGACCCGGCTGGTGCGGGGGCAGGCACAGCTCTCCCCGGGATGCTGCGAGGGACGCAGGGGGCTGCCGGCGGGGAGCCAAGCAGGGACCCCGAGCTCTCACGCAGCCCCACGCAGCCCCCAGCACCAGGCAGGTTTGCTGGAGCCTTTCCCGAGACCACTCCTGACATGCAGGCTTTGTGCCCGCTCCTCACCAAAGGCAGCTTTCCCCTGCAGCGAGCGAGGGTCTGACCCCAAAGGGCGCAAGGAAGGAAGCAGAGGGTCCTCGTGGCCCCCTGAACGGTCTCTGTTTCAGGGCAGGGATGCAACGCCACAGTCATTCCTGCCACTACCATGCTCTCCCATGGTCCCTGCACTGAGAGGTGACCCCCCCCGCAGGGTCAGCACCTCCCTGTCCCAGGGGCTTCTCTTTTCTCCTGCAGATGACTTTAACAAGATGCGCAGAGGTAAGAGGCAGTGCTTCACCATCAGTTGCTCTGCCCTCCCCGTGCCGCACACCGAATCCTGGGGGAGACCTTCCCCCATGTTCTCCAGGACATCCGTCCTCATGCCCAGCCTCCAGCAGGACCTGCTGAGACCACACACCACTCGTGACAGGGGTGTGCACCAGCCCAGGCTCCACGCAGAGCTCATCCAACCCACCTCCCTGGGCCACACCACCACAGAGCAACGCGGTGCCAGCCCAGCTCCGCTCCCCAGCCCAGCCTGGCCTCTCCCAGACCAGCACCCCTGAGCAGGTCTGGCCTCCAGAGCTCCCAGCTCAGCCCCAGCAAACCCACGTGAAAAAAAAAGGAATCCCCATGAAAAAAAGGAATCCCCGTGGGTCACTCCTGCATCACACCACGCCGGCAGGAGAGCTCAGCCCCACTCCTCCCCACCCAGCAGGGTCTCCCCCTGCCCATCTCCATCACAGGAGCTGTGAATTGAATCCAAATCACTTAAACGTTGACCAATTACCCACATCAGGTGAGGCAGCTGAGGACGTTGCACTGCGTTACTCCAGCACCTGCCCGATGCAATTAGCCTCGGAGCCACTGAGGCTCGCAGCGCTTGAACGTGTGAAATAATTAAAAAGTGATGGAAGAGGGTCGGTCAGCACCAGGCAAAACAAGGGGGAGCAGCGGGGAGGTAACGGCCATCCTGCCCGGTTTGGCGTGGGCATTGTCCCCAGCCAGGCTGACACATCGGGGAGGAGCAGCGGTACCCGCCGTCCGTCAGCCAGACGTCACTGAGGCACAGTGCCGGCATGGTCCTGGGACCTTCCGTTCTCCCTGTGCACTGCTGTGGGTCTTCGCACCAGGGAGGGGAGGCAAGGGCTAGAGATAGCCCAAACCCCACGATTACTAGCCCTTCCGCTGTGCTGTGCCCCATTTCCGCAGCCCAGGGGAGAGGGACTGGGATGCTGCCGGGGGCTGGGATGCTGCTGGGGACTGGGATGCTGCTAGGGGCTGGGATGCTGCTGGGGACCGGGATGCTGCTGGGGCCTGGGATGCTGCCGGGGACCAGAATGCTGCCAGGGACTGGGATGCTGCTGGGGATTGGGATGCTGCCGGGGGCTGGGATGCTGCTGGGGACTGGGATGCTGCTGGGGACTGGGATGCTGCTGGGGACCAGGATGCTGCTGGGGACCGGGATGCCGCTGGGGGCCGGGATGCTGCCAGGTCTGGGATGCTGCTGGGGGCTGGGATGCTGCCGGGGGCTGGGATGCTGCCAGGTCTGGGATGCTGCTGGGGACTGGCTGTGTTCGGGGCTGGTTGCCCGCCGGCTGCTCCCCACCTCTGCCAGCAGCAGCTTGGGCAGGGACACCCCCAGGTTCGGCTCCCTCGGCTGCTGGCCCGCCGTGGCGGTCTTGCAGCATTGTCGGGAGCAGGCAGGCACGGCTCCTTGCTGCCAAGCCTGTTCGTGACGGTGGGGAAAAGTCCCTGCCGCGGGAGCAGAGCTTTCTGCACCGGCCCCACTACTCAGGGGTGACGCCCAGGGTGGACCCGTCGTTTTAAAATCGGGTTTCCATGCAAACACAGACAACGTTTCTGCCCCGCACTGTCTGTCTCCTCCAGGGGCTCATCAGCACATATCGTGTGTGACATCCCCTGCGCGAACTAAAGAGAGGGGATAAATCTGTTGTCTTGCTCGCCACGAATGCTATTTCTAGCTTCCCCGGGACATAAATCACGTCGCTGCTGCTGCCTAAATGGTTAAGAAGCCTTCTGCAGAGCTCGTTGCCTGCCGTGGTGGGTCAGACACGCACCGATGCTGACGCGCTGGAGCACATCAGCCCTCGCCCACGGGCACCTGCGAGGACAGGGGCTGCCGGCCCCCCTCCCTCCTCCCTAACCTCTGCCGAGCTCTGCCCACCCTGCGGCAGGGCGCGGGCAGGATTTTTGCTGGACTCAGCTGCAGGCAGCAGCTCCGGGGCGCTCAGCACCACCGCCTGCAGCCCCAGGACCCATCCTCCTCCGGCTCTCGCCGGTGCCCATCCATCCGGGGCGGCTCAGCCCGGGCACCGCGGGCACCCCGGGGGCTGCTGCCGGAGGGGCGGCACGGTGTGTGCTCAGCCAGCTCCAAATGAGGCCACGCTCCGCCAGCGCGGACCCGCTGCCGCGATTTAATTTGTCTGAAAAGCTCAGAAGCATCAGCAAAGTGAAATGCAAAGCTCGGAGGGGGGTGGGGGGTGGAGAGGCTAATTTTATGCTCCATTAAAATCTCAGTTTACAACGGAGCGAGGTCAGGAGTGGTGTCACCTGATGGATTATGGACGGAGGCGAATTTACGGCGGAGCAGCCTGTCTTTAGCACCCTGCGGATTTGGGGAGACAGCGTTACCGCCATGGAAAAGTGTCTGAGATGCACACAAATCCCAGTGCGCGCGCCCCTGTGCCGCCGCTGCCCGCCGCTGCCGGCTCCCGGGGCAACCTCCGCACCGGGGCTCGCTTCCACGGCGGCAGTGGCGCCACGGAGGTCAGCCCCCCGTGCCCGCCGGGGGGGCGGCAGGAACAAGCTCACTGGAACCACTACTCTTTTTAATGCTCTTTCTTAATTACGCGGATTAACAGCTAATGGATTTTAATTGGACGCAAACGGTGACTTGGGGAAAACGCAAGAACAAGACACACCAGAGCGTGGAGACCGTGGACCGATGGCGTTTGAAGCGTGTCGAGGCCGCTGCCCCGCTCCCAGCCTCGCCGGGCAGCGGGACGCAGCGTTTCGGGGAGAGCTGATGGAGCGCATCCGCCTGGTCCAGACCCCCCGCTCTGATGGGAGTGCGCAGCGCCGGCACGGCGGCAGCCCCGGCACGCGGTGTGCTGCACCCGCGCCGGCCGTGCCCGCGGCCCCGTGCTCACATGCGTGCCCGCTCACGGCGTTTACCGCCGCCTTCCCGCAGAAACTCAGCCCCGGCTCTCTGCCGCAGCGCGCGTACCTGCTGCCGCCGGGGTTTGCTGCAAAGCGCCTGCTCCTCCGCGTGGTTTTTATCCTTCAGCTGGCAGGGACGTGGCCCTGCTTCGGCGCAGGAGCCGGTTGTCAAAACCCACCCAAAGGCGGTGCTGGCTGGAGAGGGGACGTGGGCTGCCCACCCCGACGCGCACCCCGGGGCTGCCCGTGCGCCTCCCGGCGGGCTGCGGAGCGGGGGCCGAGGGCTGGTGGCCGCGCTGGAGACAGCACCGCCGCTTCGCCCCGTCCCACGAAGGCTGAGCGCCTTTTGTGCAAATTGCCTGCCGGTGTCTCGTCGTTAAATTAATTGCACGGCAGTTTGAATGCTTTGATCATTGCTGACGTTCGGGATGTACCCATTCCCTCATACAGTTTATTTATTACACGGCCTAAGAAAAACCTAGTTTTTTTTCCCCGGGCAGGGTATTTTTTTAGCAAGCCCGGGGCAGCCGTGCCCGAGGCTGTGGGTGTTTTGCATCCTTTGCTGCCGCGGCGCAGGGGATCCGGGCCATGGTGGTCCCCCCCACCGACGCGCTTCTCACCTGCAGCTCAACGCCGTAGCCCGTGTAGACGGTGACGTTGTAGGTGCACTCCAGGTAGCTGTGCAGGGGCAGCGGGGGGTAGTCCGTGGAGTCGATGTAGCCCTCGGGGTCATGGAAGCTCATGCTGCAGAGGACTGGGGGCAACACGCATCAATGATTTCCCTGGGGAACAGCTCACCCCACAGCTCCCTCCCGTGCCCCGATGCTCCCGCTGCCCCAAAACCCAGCACCCCGCTCCCTGCTCCAGCAGCCAACACCGCTGAAGCGCAGATTTTAGGCAGCCCCATGAACCCCAGCGGTGCTGCCAGCACTGCACACAGAGCTGCTCCCCATCAGCTGCCGTAACCTCGTTCCCCCACTCCCCGGCCCCGTGTGGGCAGCGCGGCTCACCCGGGGTGGGCTCCGTGGTTATGACGGTGGTGGTGATGATGGTGGACGTGGTGGTTTCTTGGCTCTCTTCCGACGCAGAGCTATGCACCTCGCTCTCCGCGCCGTTCGTCCGGTTAACGGTGGCACCGGCGGGAGCCACGGTCGGAGCCTCGGCGGCATCGCCCGCGCTGCCGGGGAAGGGCCGAGGCGGCGGCGGCGGCAGGGTGGATGGGGAGATCTGCAGCACGGGGCGGCTGGTGGTGGCCTGGCCCCCCCAGGGCAGCTCAGGGGGGCTCTGCTCGGCGTCCCCCGTCCCAGCCGCCGCCTCTGCCAGCACACGCGGCTCTTGGGAGGCAGCGGGGAGCCCGGAGCCCAGCGGGATGGCCGGGGAGGCAGCCCGGGGGGGCTCTGGCAGGGTGGGCTTGGGTCTCGGGTGCTTCCTTGCCGTATTTACTTGCTTTAGAGTAGGCGGCTTTTTCTTAACGGGGAAAGTTTGTTCCGCATCAGCGCCGGGGGCGGCGGTGGGCATTGGCAGGACGTGGCTCTGCACCAGCAGCGTCGTCTCCGCCGCCGCCGGCTCGGCGTCGTCCTCTGCGGCCGGCAGCAGGTTGAGGGCGGTGGCGTGGCCGAGCTCCCCGGCTCCACCGGCCGGCTTGTCCATCGGCTCATCCGCAGCCGGAGGGTCCGGGCTGGCGGGGACCAGCGCCGCCCCTGAGCCGTTGTCTGCAAAAGAAAAAAAAAAATAAAAAAATGGGGGAAAAGTGGGACTTGGGCAATTCTGGGCATGAAATTATAGCTGCGCTGGTGGCACGGAATCAGCCCCCCGGGGAGCTGCGGCTGATTGAACGCCCGCCGCTCTCCCTAACGGGCTCATTACGGGAGAGCAATAATGAGCCCGCACCGACTCCCTGAAAGTTGGGTTTCTGCTGAAACTCGGTGGCCTTATCTGGCCGTTTCAGAGCCGCTGTTTGGTCTCTTTATCTAGAGGTCACTCGTTCAGGGAGGTTCACCCGCTCCTGCCGAGTTTGTTGCTCTGGCTCCGTCTCTGTGAAAAGCCTTTATTTTTGCAATCGTCATCAGCAAATACGGCTATTTCAAAGCCCCTGATTAGGCCGCGGCTCTTTGCCATTGTCTTCCCCGGTGGGGAACAGCCGCCGATTAACCCGCTGCCTCCGGCCCCCCGCGGCACGCCGCCGCCCGCCGCTGCGAAGCCTCTCCTCACGCCGCCGCGCACCCTTTGCGCCGGGCGAAGGAGCGCGCGGGAAGGAAACGAGTAATCAAAGCCGCACCGCCACCGCTCCGGCCGGGGAGTTTAATTGCACCAAACACAGGTTTATTCACCGCTGACGCGTCTGATCGGGCCGCGGGCCGCGGCGTGAAATTAAGCAGGAGCGGCGCCGCGGCTCCGCCAAAGGCTGCAGAGAGCTCCGAGAGGAACAGTCGACGTTTTCCATGGAAACAGCGGTTGCCAGGGAAGGCGCTTAATGCGCAGTACTTAAAGACGGTAATTCCAGCCCCCCTCAGCTCCCCCACCAGGGTTTGGAGCCACCGAAACACGGGGTCCCTGCCCTCGGCATGGCCAGGCATGGGGGGTGGTCTGCGAGCCCCCGGCCCCACTGCTGGCCCCGGGGGCTGCCCGGGCACGTGCTCCCCTGCGTGACTGCAAACCAAGGCACCGACCTGCTCCAAAAAGCGGTCCCGGCTGCAGTGACACGGCCACGGGGGCGGCGGGGACGCGTGCCCGCCACGGTGCCGGTCCCCGTGGGACAGGCAGCCGGGGTGGCCTGAAAGGGGTTTCTTTCCCAAGCAGACTCCAGCAAAGCCCGACAAACCCCTGGCTCACCCTGGGCACTGCCTTACCCTTAGTGTTACAGATGCTTTAAACAAAAGCACAACGCTTGACGCTACGTTTCACTTGATTTTTTTTTTTTTTTTTGCATGTCAAATTCTACTAATTACTGTAGGACCGGAACGAAAAGGAAGAAAGGAGCTTTAGGATGTGAAACCTGAAACACGGGGACGCTGCCGAGTGATTGCTGCGGGGGAGTACGGTTCCTCCGGAGTCCAACCGCCCTTTACATCACCCCGTGATTTTAATGCCTTTAAACTTCTGCTTCTGACGCCTTTAGCATTAGTTTTGCTGCCGTGCAGCCGGTGAGCGCCGTGCCGGGCACGCCGTGGTGCAGCCGGTGAGCGCCGTGCCAGGCGTGCCATGGTGCAGCCGGTGAGCGCCGTGCCAGGCGTGCCATGGTGCAGCCGGTGAGCGCCGTGCCAGGCGTGCCATGGTGCAGCCGGTGAGCGCCGTGCCAGGCGTGCCATGGTGCAGCCGGTGAGCGCCGTGCCAGGCGTGCCATGGTGCAGCCCGAGAGCGCCGTGCTGGGCACGCCGTGGTGCAGCTGGTGAGTGCCGTGCCGGGCACGCCGTGGTGCAGCCGGTGAGCGCTGTGCTGGGCATGCCATGGTGCAGCCCGAGAGCGCCGTGCCGGGCACGCCGTGGTGCAGCCCGAGAGCGCCGTGCCGGCCGTGGTGCAGCCGGTGAGCGTTGTGCTGGGCATGCCATGGTGCAGCCCGAGAGCGCCGTCGCCGTGCCGGGCATGCCGTGGTGCAGCCCGAGCAGCACCGCTGCGGCGCAGCGGCGTGTTCGCAAGGGTTCCGCTGGCACGGGCTGCTGCAGCGCCTCAGCCCCGAGCGCAGAATGGTAATCTCATTGCAGCTAATGGCGTGGGCGCCGGGGCAGCGTTGGGCAGAGGATGGGGATGCGGGCGAGCATCGGCGAGCTCGCCTGGCTTTGCTCCGCGGCGCTGCCCAGGCTGGGGGAGCCCGTGGGCACACGACCACGGCCACCATCAGCCACACTCCCCCCTGCCCTGCCCAGGAGGACTCCTGATGGAGAAGAAAGTTGTAGGGGACCTTACACCCGCCTCGGCGGTGACGCCGCAGAGCGTGGCTGCTTGTCATGCGGCTCATGATCCCCGGCCGCGCTGCGGCTCCCCCTGCGTGTTTGTGCCATCCAGCTGTTGCCTCTCATTACGCATTTAAGCGCTGATCCTGGAAACACTCGGGCACCCGCTCTGCTTTCTGCAGAGGTGCGCGCTCGCTCGCAGGTGACTTGCATGCGTAACGCTCAGCCCCTGCGTTATTTAGATGTGTGGCATCAGGGGCTTTACAGGACTCGGGCTCACGCACCGTAAGGTGCGAGCGCCCACCTGGATGGACCAGGGACCCTGGCACTGTCACCTCCACAGGTGCCATGGAGAAAAGGGACCCACGGTGGCAATGGGGTGGCGGAGTCTGACCTTGAATGCCCAGCGGTCCCTGCCAGCTCCCTTTATAACCAAGCACTTATTCTTCTTGCTGCAGCTTGTGCAGGGATAAGCAGCGGTCACTGCTCCAAGTGGTCGCTCTGCAGCAAAGGCAGAACAGCATCACCCCCGGGGAACGCACCGTGGGACTGGGGATGTCCCCGGCCATCAACGGGGCGGCCGGTGCCTGCAGGGCACAAGCAGCCTGCGCAGAGGGAAACAAGCAGCCTGCTGGAAGCTGACCTCGCTCCGTCTTCTGGAGAATCAAAGTGGTTTCTGGCAAGAAATGAAGATACAGGGCTGGAGCACCTCTCCTATGAGGAGAGGCTGAAGGAGTTGGGGCTGTTCAGCCTGGAGAAGAGAAGGCTCCAGGGAGATCTTATTGTGGCCTTCCAGTCCCTAAAGGGGCTCCAGGAGAGCTGGGGAGGGACTTTTTACTGGGGCATGGAGTGATAGGACGAGGGGGAATGGCTTCAAACTGGCAGAGGGCAGGTTTAGATTGAACATTAGGAAGAAGTTTTTCCCTGTGAGGGTGGTGAGGCACTGTCCCAGGTTGCCCAGAGAGGGTGTTGAGGCCCCATCCCTGGAGGTGTTCAAGGCCAGGCTGGAGGTGGCCTTGGGCAGCCTGGGCTGGTGGGAGGTGTCCCTGCCTATGGCAGGGGGGTTGGAACTCGATCTTCAAGGGCCTTTCCAACCTAAACCATTCTATAATTCTATGATTCTATACGGGAACACAACGGCAAAAGGCAAAAGCTGGGAGAGTTAGCCTGAAGGATGGAGTTTCCAAAATCTGCTTGTCCAAAGCTGGAGGTGTATATTTTTCCAGGTCCATGCAGCGCGCTCGCTGCAGGAGTGCAGGAGCCTTCTCCTCGGCCGCGGGCAGGGCCACCTCTCCTCTGGCTGGGCTGTGCCAGGGCAGTCCCTGCGCGGCTCCTGCTCCTCAGCCCCGCAGAGCCCGTGCCTGCGCTGCTGCCGCCTGGGCTGCTCCTTAGCCCGGGCTCCCCGGGATGGCCGGGGCCGTGCCCGTGCCCACCCCGAGCCGCTGACAGCCGGCCAAGCCATGGAGCCAGCGGCCGGCAAGCCAGTCCCGGCTCCTGAAGGCTTCCCGGCCTCTTCCGTTAGATTTCCCATGACTTAAAAAAATTAATTCTTTAATTAGCAGTGGTTCAGCAAATTCATTAGCCGATTCCCTTAGCACATTAGGAGACATTTCACGCATGCCGTCTGCGACCACCAACTTGTGTCAGGTGTGAATAATCTCCCCCGGTTGTCCCCGGGGGAGGCTGGGTGCCTCGGTGTCCCCATGCACGCCGCTGGTGGGGCAGCCTGGGCGTCCCCGCACCCTCCGCTCCTTTCTGAGCATCTCTGCTTCCCTCTCCATCCCACCCTCGGGCTGAGCCTGGCCTCCGGGGGCATCCTGCCGTGGGGCTGGGGGCATCCCGCCATGGGGCTGTGGGCATCCTGCCATGGGGTGAAGGGCATCCTGCCATGGGTGAAGGGCATCCTGCCAGGGGTGATGGGGGGAAATCGGTCCCCAAGGCACTGCCAGCATCAACTCTCCTTCCCTGACAAGTTTTGTAGGGCTCTCACGTGCTTTAGGCTTCCTCTCCCAGCCCAAGCCCGGGATGGGTGGCCGGCGGCTGCCCTCCCCCTGCCGCTGGTCTGGCCGCGGCTCAGCTCATCAGTTTTAGTGCTCTGCAGCAAAACGGTTTCTCCATTACGGGAGAAGACGGGGCTGTCAGACAAGAAGGAGGCGGCACAGCCCCGGGAGGCGAGGGGAGAGGAGGGGGCTCGCTGGCTGGTGGGACATGGTGGGCCATGGGGGGACACCGGCTCGCAGTGGGGCAGTCGGGATGTTCCTACAGCACCCCGAATCCACAGCCAGCGTGTTCCCAGAAACAGCAAAACAGCATCCCCGGGTTATTTGTCATGTGAACTCTAATTCTTAACGGATGTTGCCGTTAAACCGTATTTTATGCTTTCAGAAAGTTGACTAATTTCTTATTAGATCCTTTGCCAGGATGCATTTAAACGATTCTGTCCTTAACAAAGCATGAAATAAAACACTCTGTAGAGTGACTCTGTAATGAGATACTTAACATGCTTTAGTTTGTAAAGGGCAAACGTGTATTTCAGGGAAGCGAACGCAGCCAGGCTGGAGCGGGGAGGTGGAGGCACGGGGGGGGCCTGGCATCGGTGATTAATAAGGGCATATTCCACACTACCAGAAAGAGGAATGATTAATGATCTTAACTCCAGATTGCATCGCCACCCCCAAACCGGTGCTGGGCTCCAGCATGTCCCCGAGATGCTCCAGCATGTCCCCAAGATGCTCCAGCATGTCCCTGAGGTGCTCCAGCATGTCCCCAAGATGCTCCAGTATGTCCCCGAGATGCTCCAGCGTGTCCCTGAGGTGCTCCAGCGTGTCCCCGAGATGCTCCAGCATGTCCCTGGGATGCTCCAGCATGTCCCCAAGATGCTCTAGCATTTCCCAGAGATGTTCCAGCATGTCCCTGAGGTGCTCCAGCATGTCCCTGAGGTGCTCCAGCATGTCCCCAAGATGCTCCAGTGTGTCCCTGAGGTGCTCCAGCATGTCCCCAAGATGCTCCAGTGTGTCCCTGAGGTGCTCCAGCAGGTCCCCGAGGTACGGGCTGCCAGCTGTGCCTGCTGCCTCCCCGGAGCTGCCAGACCCCTCTCCCACCCCACACGTGTTGGTGCGGCACTGTGACCCCCCCATGGCCCCAGCACAGCCCCGTCCCTGCTCGGCTGTCTTTCCTCCACTCACTGGTGCCCAGTGAAGGGAACTTGTTCCCTTGGGAAGGGAACCACCAGCTCTTCCCTCCTGGGGGGCAGAGGACCCCCCCACACACAGAGGGGCTGTTGCTGCCCGCAGAGGGGCATTCCCCCACCTACAGCCTCTCCGGGGTGCGAGAGGCTTTAGGAAAAGCACAGAGCAGGTGAAGCAGACCGGGTATCCTCGTCTTTAGGGAAGGATTGCGGTAGGTTTCCATACCTGATATTAGGATAAGGGTGGACTTTGGTCAGATACTTTCCATACTCATCTGAACGCAAACAGCCGTTCTGCCGTCTCCGAGGACTACGGGGTAATCCCAGGGAGAGCTGAGATGTGAAATTGCCCCAACACCTTTGGCACATTCCTACCCGGGAGCCGGCCCAGGAGCACGGGGGTTGGTGGCTCGCACCCGTGGCTGGAAGCCCCGCGGCCCCTCTCCCCTCCCAGCGGCACAGCGATGCCGCCCGGCCGGCTCGCGCCACCGCAGCGCTAAGTAAACCACCACAGATTTATGGGCAGTTCTGTGGATTTACTCTGAGTTCCCGTAGCAAAACTACCACCGTAACGGCAGGCATGAAATGTTGTCAGCGCGGGGGGATTGCTTGGGGGTGCTCTCACATCCCAGCGCGGGACGAGGCAGTTCAACGTCACCCAGCACTGCGGGATGCCCGGGCTCCCCGCCACCGCTCCGGCCCCGCGGGATGCTCGGCTGGGGGCCGGGACAGGCAGAGCAAGACCCTTCCCCGCTGCCAAAATCCATCCTGTTCTCCACAAGCGATGGATCCGGAGACACTGAGCTGCTGGAAGAGAAATAATCACTTTTGACCTTGATCTAATCTGCTAAACCAGCTCCAGAGGAAGCAAATGCTATCAAGATGTACGAGGGGTTTATCCTGTATCTTGATCAGGAGCACTCCGCAGGCAGTTGGAGACTGGGAAGGCTTCTCTAAATCCATGAAAGCCTCCGCAAGCGGCCCCCGCGGCCCCCGCTCCCCCCGGGCACGGCGCGGCACTCGGGGCACTGCGCTCCGCGCGGCGGCGCTGACACGGGCGGCCGCTCCCGCGAGATGGGACAGAAACGCCGGGGACAGTTTGGAGCACAAATGACCTTAATGCAAAACGACAGCTCATCTTCAGGTCTATTCTGGGATGCGCCTAGATACCGGCGCGTAAACACCGAGGAAGGAAGCTCAGCTCCGGGGAGGACGTCTCCAACCAGCTTTCGACTCCCCCACGATTTATACTTAGCCGCTGTCGGAAGCGCTCGCTCCTCTGCAGGGCACGGGTGCCGAGCGCGCCGCGCTGCGCGTGGGAGCGTGCGGGGCTGCGCGCCGCCAGCGGGAACGCAGCCCCGCTCCCCGGGGCTGGGGCGATGGCAGGGGGCTCTCGAGAGGCAGCGGGGCAGGAGGGGCGGCAGGCAGGGCAGGCAGGGCAGGGGCAGGGGCAGGGGCTGCCGAAATGGGTCCCCTCCCCAGAGCCAGCGCAGACCCGGGCGCTTGCGGGGCACCAGCCGCCCACCCGAGCAGCACCGTCAGCCACCCATGGAGGGCCTTTGGCACTGAATATGTTTTTAAATATATATAAACGAGTACAAATGCCTCTTTGACACTTGCCATCGTGAGAAAAATTCACAACCTCAAAGGCCGACGTAAGCGGGGTCTGTGCTCTGTTACCCACCCAATCCTTCTGCCCGAGAACAACTAATTGGCCTGACGATATCTTTCCACATGCAAACAGCCTATTTTCTTTTTTTTTTTTTGCCATTTAGGCTAGTTTTATCTCACTCTTTTGAAGAATTTTGTTTTCCCGCTACTCAGAAATAAATCTGCTCACTGCCCATGATCTGTGCGCACGCAGCGACCGATTTGGGGTCGTGGCCTGGAATTTGCCGTGACGGCCCAGGCGCATTAACCGAGCTAACTGCAACGTATTAAGCAAAACAGCGAAGGAGACTGCAAGGCCAGGAGAACGAAAGAAAACTAATTAAATGTGAGCTCAAGCTCTCCCCTTTGCCACGCTTTCCTACGCTATCCCATCTTGTTCTCCACAAAAGCAAAATCGGCTTTTCAGTGCTCCCTCTCAAAAAGCAGCTTGGCGGTGTTCTGCGCGGGACGGACACGGCGCATTCAGGCAGTTTTCGGCTGCGCGGTGGCGGCAGTGCCAGCATCCCCACGTCCCCCTGCCGAGGGGGGGTCCGGCTGCGCTCCCGGGCACGGGGCACCCCCAGACTCTGCCTTTGATGCAGCGCAGTGCGACGGAGAGATGAAGGTGTCACCTTCTGGACCTTGAATTAAATGCACACAAACCCCACGCTGCAACCCGCGGTGCCGTCACCGGCAGCAGCCGCGGCTGCGCTGCCCCCCCGCAGCAGGGAGCCCCCCGGCAATCAAGGGACTTTCAATTAAGGGCACAGCGAAGAGCTGGTTCCAGCCCCGAAAGGCTTTGCGCAGCGGCGGGGGGTGGGAAGCACAGCGTTCAAAGCGCCGGCAGGAGCTGGCAGCAAAGCGCCTTGCCCACACCACCGCGGTCCCTGCCCACGCTCAGGGCGCTGGGGACCCCCCGGTGTCCCCGGGATGGGCCAGTTGGGGACCCCCTGTGGGGCTGCGCTGGGTCAGCAGCGCTGGCACCGGCTCGATGCCACACCGGGGTCCGGGTGGGATCTTGGCCACGGGATACCTGCAGCCCGCAGGGATGCGCTCAAGCCGTTGCCCGTCAGCTCCACTCCTGGGGACGATGTTCGGGGCAGCAGCCGCCTCCTCAGAAACAACCCCAGCGCCTGTGATCTCTGCCACGTCAGCCCCAGCACGCGGTGACAGCAGCAGCTCTCATCGCAGCCGCCGCGGCGGCAGAGCGGACGGTGTCTGGGCAGCCCCCGCAGCACGCCCAGTCCCCGCCGCCCTTCCCGCGGCCACGCTGCACAGCCATCATTCCCGTGGGACGCTCAGCCCTGCGCCCCCACAGCGCGGGGACCCACTCGCTGTGTCCTCCCCTGGCCCCAAAGCCTCATCCCCGTGAGAGAGGGTCCCCAGGACCCCCGCGGTCCCCACCAGGGCGATGGGACCGTGTCCTGCGGCCGCGGCCAGCGACGGCAGAGACGCGTGTGCTGCTCCGGAGGTGCCGTGGCTGGAGAGAGCCGGGCAAATTTGATTGCTGCCGATATCTCAGCCAGAGGGGCTTAGAGGAATTAGGGAACTGCAAATGCTTGATAAAAGGATGCTGAAATAATCATAAAGCGCTCATTTTGCTGCTGTGCTCCTGAAAGAGCTAAACCATGAGTAGCTGTATCGCCGGGCTCCCATTACTAATGCCGATGCTATCGCTGCCTCGCTGCGAGCGCGCGTTCCCGGGCTGCCGGAGGATGGTGGCTTGATTGCTCAAGTTCGGTAGTTACCGTCCTGAAGGTTTTAGCGATCTGATTACACCAGAAACCCTGAGAAGCTTATACGGATGCTATTAATGGCGGCGCTCAGCCCCCGTGCTCTGCCTGTGTGACGGGCTTAGGCAGATTGGCGGTGTGCTGGGATCAGCTAATCCTGCCCGGAGCTGCTTCTGCTGCAGACGTCTCGCCCGAACCCTCCCTGAGTGTGGGACTGATCCTGCACCCCCCGCAGCACCCCAGGAACAGCACCCCCCTGGCGCCGCAGCCGCTTCACCCCCCACAGCCCCGTGACAGCTCTGGGGGTGCCCTGTTCTGGGGGTGCCCTGCTCAGGGGGGATGCCCTGCTCGGGGGGTGCCCTGCTTTTGGGAACGAGCCCCCTTTAAGGGTCCCTGGCAGCAGCTGGCCCCGTTCTGCAATAAATACCAAGCCCAGGTGGATGGGCTTGGCTTGGCCATTGGGCTTCCCAGGGGCAGGGCTCTGCAGGGAGCAGTGAGGCTTTCTTGAAGTCGGGGGATGCTGCTGAGGAGATTTCCCGTGCTGTGCCATCCCGTGCCACTCTGCCATGTCCCCTCGCCCCGGCTAGGCTCTGCTGCTGGGATGTGCTGGATGCCCAGGAGCAGGGAGGCATCACAGTGCCTGCTGTGGGGACAACGGTGAAGACTGTGAGCCCTGTAAGGTCAGGCGAGGGGGTGGCTGCCCGTGGTGGGGGTGAGGGCTCTCTGTGGGGTGAGGGCTCTCTGTGGGGTGGGGGCTCTCTGTGGGGTGGGTGCCTGGGAACGGCACCCGGCGCTGCCCTGGTACGGAGAAGCCGTGCTCAGGGATGCTTTGTGCCGGCAGAGCTACTCCTCCAAATGCGATAAGCTTTCCTTTAGAAAGATGTTGCCTTGATTTATTTGCGGAGTATAGTTCAATTTTTTATCGTGTTCCCTGCCTTGAATGAGGTCCTCTGAAGGGCGAGATGGATGGCACGGTGGGGATGGAGGCAGCGAGGAGAGGGGACTGAGCAATGAATCCCAGCAGATGGTTCGGCTCAGCCTTGTCACGGGCTCTGTCGGCAGGTGACACGGGGCAATCAATAGCCGTAATGAGCATAACTGCCTCCCTGCGCTGGCCGGCACCGCTTGCGCGGCGTGAAGGATGCGCTGTGGTGTGGATGCTCCCGCTGCTCCCCGGCTCAGGCGAGCAAGACGCCGAGGCCAGGCAGGTCTCCCGGAGCCATGCTCTCCCCCGGCACGGAGCTGGGTGAGCCCCGGGATGCCCCGGTCGGCGCTCGCCTCCCCCCTTGCCCCAGGGCTCCCCCACCAAAGCCGCCCCCATGGCTGCACCAGGCTGTCGGGACGCTGCAGCCACTTTGATTACGCCAAATTTGTCTTCCAGAAGATAGAGGCTTCTTCCCTTATCTCCTCGAAGCCTGCGGTGCACGCAGGCAGAGAGGTAATCTAGAGCCCGCGGCAGCGTGCGAGCAGACGCAGGAGCGGGCTGAACCCCCGCAATTACCAATTACTGCCGGGACGACGAAGGAGGGACGATGGGTGCTGCCCTCTACTGCAACGGGAGAAACCGCATCACGCGTGCACGGGATCGTCCCTGCCCTCCAGCCTGGCCTTCTGCACACCACGGCAGCTCAGGAGGGCCTGCTAATTAAACCAGGAATAGCTAATTAAACCCCAAACTTCCTTCTGCGGGTTCATACAGGGCTGATCCAGATCTCGGATACGAGAGGGGTGTCGAGGCCGGTCTCTGATGCAAACCCGTGTCGATGGAGGGCTGCGGGGGTGGGACGGGGCGGTGGGGACCCCGCACACGTCGTGCTCTCCCGGGACCTCCGTCCCACGCCGATCTCCAGCACGTGTCGTACGCATTTCACCATCGGGGAGAGAAAAGATAGAGGGTTTGAGTGTGAATCAGGGATCTGAAAAAGAGCAGGTTGGGTCCACCCAAACACGCCGGTGTGACGCGTTGGAAATGCTTTGGTTCAGTTTCAGATTTTAAAAGATTTTTGCCTTAAGTCTTGAAGAGCAGAAAAACGTGAATCAAAACAGTCTTTCATTTCCAAAATGTCAAAACAGACTGATAGAGCCGAGATAGCCACATGTCTCCAAACAGGAGATTTGAAACCCGCTCTTTCCTGCGGTTACAATTTCAGCAAATTAAGTTTTTCCAGTGGAAAAAAAAAAAAGTTTTCCTCACGAGCAGCCTGACGGTTCAACCTGTAAGCAAACAAAATAGTAGCGATCTGATCATCGGTGAGTCATCCACGTGGGAGTGCAGACAAACGCCGCCGGAGCAGTATCTGCCCATCGCACCGGGCGTTCCTGAGCCGCTCTCCCGCGTAAGGGCTGTTTTGCACACCCTGCAGCCGGCGGGGCAGGAGCGGGAAGGCTCCGGGGTGGCTTTCATCCAAACGCTCGCATCGCAACCGGAGAAAATAGAAAATCATTCTCTTGCGGTTTGATGCCCGGCGCGGCACGAGGGACGCAGGAGCGGTGCCTGTCCTCGGGTCCTTCTGCTCCGTGGGGATGACAGCCTGGATGACAGACTTGGGCTCCCCAGTTCAAGAGGGACAGGGAACTGCTGGAGAGAGTCCAGCGAAGGGCAACTGAGATGATGGAGGGATTGGAGCATNGCACTGGGACTGTTCAGCCTGGAGAAGAGAAGGCTGAGGGGAGACCTTCTGACTGCGTACAAGTATCTAAAGGGTGGGTTGGAGGAGGACGGAGCCAGACTCTTTCCAGTGGTTCCCAGTGACAGGACGAGGGGCAATGGGCACAAGTTGGAACATAGGAGGTTCCGTTCAAATACACGGAAAAACTCCTTTGGGGTTGGGGTGGCAGAGCAGTGGCACAGGCTGCCCAGGGGGGTGGGGGAGTCCCCTTCTCTGGAGGTTTTCAAGCCCCGCCTGGATGCAGTGCTGAGTGCTGTGCTCTGGGCAGTCCTGCTTTGGCAGGGGAGTGGGACTGGGTGATCTCTAGAGGTCCCTTCCAACTCTGAAAATTCTGTGATTCTGGGGGTGCAGGGAGCCCCAGGACTCTGGTGCTCGGTCCCACTCGCTGGGAAGACGTGGGCATTGCGCGTTCAAGGGCAGTAAGAGTGCTCTGCAGCAATTCCCAGTGCTCGGGCAAAGCAGGCGGCTTTTAAAAATAAGCGCTGGGGTGCTCTGGGGTGCAGTGGGGTGTGCAGGGCTCCACAGCTGACCACCGTGGATGGAGCCGGCCAGCTCGGCTTTGCCACAGCTGTCCCGAAGAGCAATTAGTAGGCAGGCAATTCAGAAGCGGAGGGATAGCCAGGCTCTGCTCAGGAGGGGACTGCAGCAGAGGTCGAGGAGCTTCAGGACCCGTCTGTGTTCTTGCAGGCGTCTGGACGTCTCCTGTCCAGTCCCTGAGGGCTACATCTTCTGCAGCCCAGGTTGTAACTCGCACCTTCCCTTCTGGTTTGATCCTGCCCCGGAGCTCGGGGCCGCGCTGGGCTCTGTGCCAGGCTCAGGCCGGGGACCCGTGTCCAGTTCTGGGCTCCCCGGGTCAAGAAGGACAGGGAACTGCTGGAGAGGGTCCAGCAAAGGGCTACGGAGATGAGGAGGGGACTGGAGCATCTCTCTGATGAGGAAAGGCTGAGGGACTTGGGGCTTTTCAGTCTGGAGAAGAGAAGACTGAGGGGGGATCTTATCAACACTTATCAATCCTTCAAGGGAGGGTGCCAAGGGAACAGTCCTTTTTCCGTGGTGCCCAGTGACAGGACAAGAGGGAACGGGCACAAACGTGACCATAGGAAGTTCCATCTGAACCTGAGGAGGGCCTTCTCTCCTGTGCGGGTGGCAGAGCACTGGCACAGGCTGCCCAGAGAGGTGGGGGAGTCTCCCCCTCTGGAGCCATTCCAAACCCGCCTGGACGCCGTCCTGTGCCACTGCTGGAGGTGCCCCTGCTCTGGCAGGGGGTGGCACTGGGGGAGCTCCGGAGGGACCTTCCAACCCCCACCAGTCTGGGATTCTGTGACCCGGCTGGGCGTTGGGGCTCGTGGGGTGGGATGGGGTCAGGGCGCTTTTCCTTCCATTTTCGGGAGTTTCCTAATGCCGGAGAGTCCTGGGGCCCGGGGGAGTTTCCGAACTGCTTTAAAATGCTGTTAAATTGGCCGAGTGCAGGGGTTTATTTATGCTCATAGGACTGTGGTCTGAATATTTCATTTTAAAATTTACATCTGTGTCACTAGCAACGCTCAAAATAAGGTTGCCATGGAAACCCCTCATTACCAGCAAGGATGCTGGCAGCGATGCCCAGCCCGAGGACCCGTGGCCGGGAAGGACCGGGCTCTGCTCCCCGCTGCCTGCCCGGCCGTGGCTCCCGCGCCAGCGGCAAACCTGCCTTCGTCGGTAAAGGCGAACAAGAGGAAAGGCGTTTCATCGGTACCCGCTGCCCGCGGTCGCAGCGGGGCTCGGTGAGGTCCTCGGGGGACCTGCTGCATCGGCGGGGGGACACCGGGCTGGGACACGGTCTTGGGTGGCAGCAGACGCCCGTGCCCACGCGTGGCCTCAGCTCTGGGCTGAGAGAGGTGGAAAAGCCCCGAGGACCGGCTGTGGGCGAGGGGGTTTCTGGTCGCGGGTGGGAAGGGTGGGTTTGGGCGCCATGGCAGGGTTTGCTTGCAGGCGGCGGTAAGATTTCAACAGTGAAATGCTCTGTAAAAAGCCGCTTTAGTGGCGAATCCGTACTGCCTGTGCCTGACTCGCTTCGCTCGGGAGCAGGGACACCGCCAGGAACACGGGAATTAAACTTGCAAAGCTCTCCCCCTCCCCGTGCTCTGGAGAAGCTCGTAACTGCTCTAACGATCTGCCGCGGCCTGACAGATGCCTGGAAATTACACACTTCTCCAAGCTATGAGGAAAATGGATTTTCCTCCCCGGTGCCGCTTCGTACAGCGGGAATCAATGAGACTTTGACTCTCTGGCATTTGTTTCGGCCATGCCAGCTCGGCGCAGGCGCCCGCAGCTCCCGTGGCTCTGGGGGAACCTGCCGATGCTCCCTCCTGCTCTGGGACCTGCTGCCCGTGGGTCCCTGTGATGCCCCAGCCCCGCTGTGCCCCCAGCACCACCGCTTTGGCACCCCTCGCCCACCAGCGGCACCGCCGGCACGGAGCATCCCTGGCAGAGCCCCCCCATCCTGAGGTCCACGGGGATGTGCCCATCCCACATTGGGAAATACCCAGCTTCATCCCAAAGGGACACGAGTGCCAACGAGCCGGGTCGCTGCGCGGCTGCAGGAGGAGCAGCAGCAGCAAATGAAGAAGAGGAATTAAAGAGGCTCATCCAATTACAGAGGAATCAAGAGATTTACAGCGTGGAAGCCATACGACCTGTCGCGTGCTGACTTGTCCCGGCTCGGTACCGCCGCCGCTGCCTCCCCAGCTGATGAGTGTGATTAATTATCCTGGTGTCTCAGCAGAGACGGACAAGCTGGTGGGTACCACGGAGCAGGGGAGCAAAGCCATTAGAGATAGCGGCACTTCGATGCAGATGTTAATTTGAGTTCACTGCAGTTTTTCGTAATTTCAAACGCAAGGAAGAAACAGACTCTGTCTTGTTACGGGCAGATAGGCCTGTCGGAAGGGAATTAGCAGGGTGGTTTCAAGGAGTAATTCAGTTTTTTGAAAGCTGATCCTCACTAGGTGCAAATAGAAACTTTCCTGCAGAGTTTCCTAGTCTTCCTGGTAAATCCCCAGAGCCAAACCTCGGCCAGACGCCCCCCAGGCTGGTCCCAGCCAGTGCCAAACGTGGACACCCCAGGGAAGGGGAGACCTGCCATGCCACTGCTCCTTCTTGTCCTCTGCTTCCGTGTCCCCCTCGGTGTCCCTGCTCTGGAGGGGGTTTGCCACGAGGACGAGGGAGCAAAGGCAAATCAGTCCTGTGGCCCTCCTGGGCTCTGCGGCTGGGATGCTCGTTCTTCAGGGCCCGCCTGGGGAGAGGAAATTGAGTATTTTGGCAGCTTTTCAGGATACAAATTGAACTGGGGGAAAAGAAGCTCCTTCTTTCTCAACCAATCATCCAGCCTAGTCGTCTATATCAGGGTATAAAATTAAATGGGTTCCTAAAGAGAGAGTATATTTAGATACAAAAAGCCCATTCTAGTCAGCTATCTGAGACTAAAATAATTAATCTCCCATCACTGTTAAGATGAAACGAAGCAGATCTTGAGAAGCGAGTGCTGTGATTAACTCTTTGGGAGCAGGTCAGCCCCGTGAAACACAGCTCGTGCTCCGCTCTGTGCCACGATGCCACCAGGGGCTCCTGTCCTGCCTGGGCTGTGCCGGGCTTCGCCCCTGCCGCGCCACGCCAGCGTCTCTCGGTGCTTGTGCTGCACGAGCCCACGCGTTGGCAGGACTGCTCTGCTCTGTCGCTGCCTCTTGGGTGATGGAGGGGACTCAGGAGCTGCAGCAGGGATGCAGCAGCCCCGTCAGGGTTGTAGCAGTATTGGTAGGGATGCAGGACCTCCGTTAGGGATGCAGCAGTCCTGGCAGGGATGCAGCAGTCCTGGCAGGGACTCAGGAGCCCCAGCAGGGATGCAGAAGCTGCAGCAGGGATGCAGCAGCCCCGTCAGGGTTGCAGCAGTATTGGTAGGGATGCAGGAGCCCCATCAGGGTTGCAGCAGGATTGGCAGGGATGCAGGAGCCCCGTTAGGGATGCAGGAGCTGCAGCAGGGATGCAGCAGCCCCGTCAGGGTTGCAGCAGGATTGGCAGGGATGCAGGAGCCCCGTTAGGGATGCAGGAGCCCCAGCAGCACTGCAGCCCAGGTTTCAGCAGCCCTGCGATAAGGCAGGACATCACTTGTGGGGAGCAAGGCAGGAGCCTGCAGCCCCGACTGTAGGGCCGTGGGGATCCCTGCTGCCTGTGACCCCCCTGGGCAGCCACCAGGCTGGGGACGTCGGTGTGACACGGCCAGAAGGGCTTTGCCCCTGGGAGCTCCTCTCCCCACTGGACTGACGTCCCCCAGGCGCCAGCAGCATCCCTTGCTGTGCCAGCCCGGAGCTCTGCGGGAGCGCCACGGGCTCTGAACGGCGTCTGTTGGTCCTGAGCACCCACGCTGCTGCACGCATGCTGCTGGGCTGCAATGTGCTCGTGTCCCTGCTGTCACTACCCTGGCCAAGACAGGCGCCAGGCACGGGGGTCCAGCCTGGGCATCCCATGGGGCACAGCCCACCGCACAAGCTGTCGTCCACTGGGTTTAGTTAAAACTCCCCGCGTCTGGGGACGGCTGGGAAACAGCTACAAGATGCACAGCCGTAAAACATCTGGAGAGACAAAGTTTAGCCTAATTATAATAGATGACTGTTTCTCTGTCTGGCTATAAATCATTCATGCTCTCACTTCCAGGCAGTCACATCCATGGATTATCTGACTATTCAAAACCTCCTTCTGTTGCTCTACCTGTCTGGAGTGTGTTCACGGCGCGGTTTGATTTGATTTCCACTCCAGAATTGGAAACAGGAGATGACAAGAGAACGTTAGAGATCCGGGTGACCAGAAGAGCCCTGTGCCCGCGCTGCAGCATCGCTGCCCTGCGCTCCTCGGGCTGGGGGAGCCGGAAGATTCCATGTCTGCCCGAGCTAACGGCACAGCTTCTGCATCGCCCGGAAGGCGCAGGGTAGAGCTGAGCTGCCTTTTGCCAAACCCGCTTGGCAGCGCTTTCTATTTCTTTCACAAGATGTAACAGGAATCACAGCGTGGCTCTAGTCCAAGCTCCGGAGAGAAGAACAGATACACGCAGCATCCTCGGGGTCAGATCGCTGCCTCCCCCCATATTTATTTTTTTTTTTTTTTAAGTATCTCAAAAGATACCCTGGGGCATCTCAGGGTGGGATTTGAAGCCCGGGCCAGGTCCCGGCCATCTTCCCACCATGCGGAGGTGCCTCAGAGCGGTGAGGGTGGCGCAGGTGAAGCCTGGCACAGCGGCACACGGTATTTTCTGCTCTCCCCACCAAATGAACCGGGCTTTCCCCACCACGGGGACGCAGCACCCAGCGACGGCACCGCGCGCTGGGGAGAGGCGGGCAGAGCCAGCAGCGCCGGAGATGCTCAGGGGGAGGGACGGGGGACAGGGCTGGCGTTTCCTTGTACCCCACGCTGTGCCTTCATCCCCCGCACCCCCCAGACCCCGTGCGTGGCCCGTTTCTCCCTCCCCGGGGACAAAGTGGGCTTTCAGCTCTGCCTGCTCGGTCCGTTTGTCCGGCCAGGCGTTGGGGTCAGTATGTCCCACTGATGGCTGCAGCCCGCGTCTCCCCGAAGAAGCGGCTCTGGGGGGAGAAACTTTTTTTTTCCGAGCGATGCTTCTCTTTGCGTTTTGTCCCCTCGCGGAGGCCGGGCGGAAAGCAGTGCCCTTGAAAAGACCCCTGTTGTACTCCTCTGAAATTCTGTAGCTCTGGCATCTAATGATTCCTGACAGATTGCGAACAGTCCCGCTGCTAGCAATCAGGAAGGCAGGAAAAGTGTTGGGTTACTGATGTTTGTGGTTATTACAGTTATCGGGCTCCATCGATTACGGGGACGGTCTGTGCCACGGAGGCTGTTAGTAACTAGGGCAAAGCCCGGCGCTCCCCGTTCCCGTGCCGGCCGCCGGCCCGGCACACCGCGGCAAAGCAGAGCGCTCGCAGCTCGAAACCGCACGTGGCCGAGGGACAGGACACGCTCTGCTCCCAAACGCCGTTAAACAGCCCGGAACGCTGCCAGGCAGACGTGATGCAGTTTGTCAGCGAGTCACCTCCTCCATTACTTAGGTTTTTTTTCCCCCTCTAAAGAAAGTAATGAACTGCATTTCAGCTGCCGGATCCTCATTATGTCAAAACGATTTCGGGTACGGCGGCGCGGCAGGGCCCCGCGTGGGCTGGCACAGCGCCGCACGCAGCGCCTGGCACGTCACCGCACGTCCAGCCTCGCCGTGCCGCAGGATGCGCCGATGCCCCGGCTTACTTTTCCAGAAACCAGCCTGGTTTTAGGAAAGATTTGGATTAATAAATATAAATATCAATAAATATATATATTAATAAATGTAAAATTCAATACTTTTTTTATTATTATTTTTTTTCTCAATAAACCATCGTTCTGCAGGGGGCAGAGCGGCAGTGTGGGGCTGGCACAGGCTTCGCCCCCCTGCCCTGCCCCGCACCCCAGGACGGGCGCTTAGCCCACCCAGGGTCCGTCGTTGCGGGGCACCGCTTCTCTCAGTCCTCGTTTCATTTTCAGCGACACTGCCTTTTATATAATTAATTGTCAGCTGTATCAGTCATCAGTGATTTGTGTTTTAAAGATGGCCTGGCAGAACTAATTCCATTTCTGCACTGTGCCGTGCCGGATGATGATAACCTACGTACGGCTTCTCCCACGGACCCCAACGACGTGCCGCCGCGCTTTATCTTAATGAATACAGATACCAAATACGGTTTCGTTAGCCATCGGGATGTCAGGAGAGAAGCACGGTCCCCCCGCACGGCGAGCTGCAGCGGTGCCTTCGGCCCCCCAGCCCTGCCCGGTCCCCGTCCCCTGCCCCGCTCCGGCCACCTCCGCATCCCTCCGTGCCCACGGGCACAGCACCCGCCGGGCAGGCACAGGGCACAGAGTTTCCCACCAGCCCGGTATCGGCGGCACGAGCCACCAGACCCTGGAAAAAGCTAATTTAGCCGTGCTGCTCCGTGGCAGCAGCCCCTGGGGCTGGGGGGGTGCGGCGCCTGCAGGGCAAGGGCTCCCTGCGGGGCCGGGCAGCGTGCTCCCAGACAAAGCCTCTCCTGGGGTCCCTCCTCCCTCCAGTGCAATTATGAGGCACTCTCGTAATTTCTGAAATTTAGAACAATTAAGCTGGCTCCCTGGCATTTCTGACGAAAGCAGCCCCTTGTTCCCCGAGGAAGTAACAGCCTGCCTTGACCTCTGCTCTATTATTCCATTTGATTGATCTTAATTATATCAGAAAGGATAATGATAGCCTTTGCGGGGGTGCAAGTACATCGGGAACAAAGATGACAGGCTCTTTGTTGGGAGCGCACGCGGGCCGCTCGGGTGGCGGTGGCGGGCGCGGGGCCCAGCTAACGAGCCTGACGAGGTGCAAGATGCCCAATTCTCCGCTCCCAGTGCTGCTGCCGGAGCACCGCCAAGGCCCAGGAAACCCCCGTATTCCCCCAAAACGGAGAAGCAGAAGGCTAAAAGTGCATTGTAAAGAAGTGAAGAGGAGTTGGTCCTCCGGCTGGACCGTGGCAAGCAGCAGAGACGGCGTCTGTGCCTCTCGCGCCGTGCCTCGCAGCAGATGCTCGCTGCAGGAACTCCCCGCTGCCCCCCACATCAGAGCATCCCACCCGTGTGGAGGTGCCTCACTATCCCCTGCGCCCACGCGGAGGGTCCCGCCAGGCGCAGGGCACTCTCCCCTTTTCCCTCCCCATCCCGGGTGAGATGTGTTTGCCCCCCCATGGGCTTCACTGCATCCCCCCAAGTATAGGGATGCTGAAGAGGGGCATGGAAACACGTTTCCCTTTTAGGGGACTTGGCAATCTCTCCTTTCCCTGCCCGCAATAATCCCTTAAATAGAAAAATCAGAAAGCACAAATATGAAAACGACCGCCCGTTTTGTTCATTAATCACAGCTGGGTTCAGGTAAATGAGAAACCCTTAAATGCCGCCCCTTGAGGCTCATCCTGCCACAAGCCCTCTCTCGGGGTGGGTGCCTTGGGAAGCAGGGTGCTGGTGGCATGGGGCCAGCCCTGGCTGTGCCGCAGGAGCACCGGCGTCTCCTTGGGGACGGCTCTTCAGTTTGCAGCTTTTCTGCTGCCATCAAAGAGGCTTCGGCAGCGTGTGACACCGCAGCCCCGGCGCCGCGCCGGCTCGGGGAGGAGCGGCACTCGACAAGCCTCTCCAGAAGAGCTTTGATATTTGGATCAGCGTGCGGAGAGGGGCTTTGTCAGATGTTCCTCACGTATTCTTGTAAAACATGTGTGTTGTATCGCCGGCGCCTGTGCGTCTTCCCTGGTGATATTATTATTTTTGACACACCCTGCTGACTGGGAAATGCGGTGAGAAAGTACCTGACTCTGTTCTTCCCAGCAGGTAACGAATCAGCAAATTATAAAAAACAGTGTGCTGTCCGGCTTGGATAAGTTTTTTTTTTCCTATTGCTGCTATTCTTTATGTTCCTAAAGGGTAATCGTAATTTTAAATGTACTTTTGATAGCAGCGTAATATGATTCAAATAGGCACAGCTGAGAAATATATCTGTTTTTAAGGATTGCCTTTCTGACATGTGATGTGGAATGCTCAGGGAAGGACCAGCCGTCGCTGAGGGGGCCGTGGGCTGTCCCCATGTGGGGCTGGTCCCCCCCGGGTCCCCCCCGAGAGCTGGCGGGGAGGGAGGGCAGCGGGCACAGGGCTGCCAAGGCTCCGACCCCGCTGTCTGCCTCTTGCAAACCGCCCCGTGGCTCAGCATCTCCCTGGGCACCGCTCCCCCTGAAATGAGGGTCACATCCTGCGCCCGCAAGGGGCCGTGTCGCCCGCAGCTGCGTCTCTGGAGCAGCAGCCGGGGTCGGGTGGCTGCGGGTTAAGGGCCGTTTGCTCGTGAGAAACACCACCGCCCATTTCATGGGAGCGGGAAGAGCAGCAGCGGGTTCAACGCAAACTTGTAACGTGCGGTTTTCCATCAGAAAATGTAGCTGGGAACGGCGCTGGGGGACTTAAGAAGGAATTTTTCAGAGCTGAATGCCTTTCTCAGAGCTGACTCTAACTCTGGGGCCGTTGTTACCTTTGCTATTCATTCAGGCTCCTTATTTTGAACAGAGATGCAACGCTGTATAATTAAAGAAGCACTTTGCTTGTGAGGCCAGTTCGATGCGTGCGGAGCAGAAATGTGGAAAAATACAGCCCCTGCCCGTGGAAGCCGGCGCAGATAATCTGAGTCACTGGAGGAGATGTTATTTGCCATGACTCAATTCAATTTGTGCGGTTGGGTGACAATGTACCAACGAGCGCCAATGAGTTGCAATCGCCCTGTGCTGCATCCTGCCAGCGGAGCCGGCCGCGTCCCACCTCGGAGTGTCTCCCCATCGCATTTCACCGGGAGCTGCTCCCCCGGCAGCGCCCGACGGAGCGGAGCTGCCCGCAGCCCGGTGTCCCCCTCGCCTCATCGGCGCGCCCGTGTTTCTGCTGCGTTGGTTTTTTCTCATCGCTTTGCCAGGGCTGGCTCCGCCGGGCACAGGCACCACCGAGGCGATGCAGACTCCCAAGGCTGGCACGTTTTTTCCGGATCCAGGAGTAACGCCCAAGCGCGGTGCCCGAGCCTGCGGGAAACGCTGCCGTGGTGAGCGGAGTGCGCTGTCGGTGCTGCCCCGGCCCCGCTCCCGGACGCTCACCATTGCTGGGGGCAATGGAGCAGCAGCGATGCCGTCGTCGGAGCAGGCGGGGTACCTGCACGCCTCTGCCGGCGGTGCTGAGCCTGTGCCCCGCACTGCCCAGTCCCTGGCCGTGCTGCTAACGCCCCAAAATGGCTCTGCCCGCGGTGATGGCTGGTGGGGCACGTGGAGTCCGAAGCTCTGCTCCGTGCAGGTTTGGGGCATGCGNCTTCCAACTCTGAAAATTCCGTGATTCTGGGGGTGCACGGAGCACCAGGCTCCGGTGCTCGGTCCCACTCGCTGGGAAGATGTGGGCATTGCGCGTTCAAGGGCAGTAAGAGTGCTCTGCAGCAATTCCCAGTGCTC
>VUYV01000156.1:1083277-1104138 GCA_008711295.1 Anarhynchus alexandrinus | reverse complement strand
CCCTCAGCACCCCAAGCCCCTCTCAGCATCCCCAGCCCTTCTCAGCACTCCAAGCCCCTCTCAGCATGCCAACCGCCTGCTCCAAGCCTCCCTCAGTACCCCAAGCCCCTCTCAGCATCCCCACCCCCCTCAGCACCCCAAGCCCCTCTCGTCTCCCCGCTCAAGCCCAGCCTTCCCTCCCTCGGGCTCCCCAAATGCAGGCTGTGAATAGAACAATGGTGTTATGGGGGGGGTGTGCTGATACAAGCCCCATGCTCCCCCTTGGGATCATGGAGGCACCAGGCTCTGGTCCTGCTGCTGGAGCCGGCAAAGCCAGGCTGGGATGGAGCTGCATGCTGCGACCTGACCAGGCACGGTGGGGTGATGGGCTCTGGGCACATGAGCGTTCACAGTTTGCGGAAGCTGCACAGCCCCCCCCCACAATGTGGGGCTGGCACCATGGCCACGGCTGAGCACTGGAGTCTCTTCAGCTCTGCAGCAAAGGAAGCAACACGCAAACAATCCCCACTCAGCACCCCGGCCCCAGCCCTGGGGCTCCACAACCCCCTCGCCTACGGGTAGGACCATGGGTCTGATGGCTCCGAGGAACTCCTGACCAGTCTGGTCCTGCTCGTCCCCCCCCTGCCCGGGTCCACCGGCAGCTGCAGTAAGCTGAGACCTTCCAGCGGGCTCCTCCCGAGCCTGTCAGAGCACACGGTGTAATTATACCGACTTTGATAAGAACAGGAACGGAGGCTCCGTTCTCTTGAAATCCCAAATCCTCCCCTGAAATGTTTACTGTAAATCACCTCCTGGTGAGAGCTGCCTGGTCCTCCCAGCCACTCTGCCTGTCAAGTCAAATAGCCAGAACAATGTCACGAAGCACGACACGAGTGTCAAACACCGCAAGACCGAGGCCAGCCTTTCCCCCAAATAGCCAGTTTGTTGACGCTGCCATCTGAGAAGTCCCTGCTACCTCTGAGAGAGCAATTACACTGATTCGGTTACCTCAGCAACAATAATCACATACTGGTATCACTACAAATGCCACCACGCAGAACGCATCGAGTCAAGAAACCGTCCAAACACGGGGACTGATCCTGCTGCCTTTTTCCCTGCCGGGCTCTGCGGAGTTCCTCCGCCCGACACGGGTGCAAGCGGGAGAAGCGGCAGCCCGGGGATTTTGAGGAGCGTGCGGCAGGCTGTGCAGGCAGCGGGGTCATTTGCATTCCCTCTGTCACTCCTGGCTGCTGCCAGCTGGGAGCAGTTGGGCAGCAGGCGAGAGAAGGACAAAATAAGAAAGGGAGAGAAATCACCGAGAGGTGCAGTACATTATTTAACACTGTCATTTTCATACACAAAGTGGGATTCGCTTGCTCAGAGGTTTAATTTGGTCTAACAAAGCTATCTGCGGCAGAGCCAGCGCAGCCTGCGCTGGTCCCCCCTCTGCTCCATCCCCAGCTCCCCTCCCAACCCGCCGTTATTAAAGATAAAAGTTGTCTCTCATTTAGCAGTTTTCCTTGAGTGATTTTTATTGTGTTCATCTGCATTGTAGTAAACTCCTAAGATAGCCAGATAATAACGCCAGCGCCATGGTAACAGGCAGGAAAAAAAGAACAAATGCTGTATTTGTAATGCAGAAACGCTCACTAAGTGGCAAAAGTTGTTAGTGAGGGAGAGGGAACGATTAAGCTCGAGCCTCGGCTCATCAGCCGGGATTCGGGAGTGCAGCCGGGCCCGACCCCACAGCGGCACAGCGCAGCCCCCGCGAGCCGGGGACATCACGCCTGGCGCCAGCCGGGGTTTGCCGCTGCTCTGCCGAGAGCCGGTGGGGCTCTGGGGGTGCGTTTCCTGACTCCCCACGGCCCCTGAGCCTGGGGGGGGTTGGCAGCTGCGGGGGACAGTGCTGCTCAGTGATCCCGGGGGTCTCGCAGAGGTGCTGGGGTCCCCCCACCCCTCCAGTGGCTTCGCTGGGGTCTTGGGCAAGCTGGGAGGCAGTGGGGAGGAGGAGGAGGGAGCACATACGGGGGGATGGGGCGGGATGCACCGCGGGATGCACCCCCCATAGCTAGTGCGTAAGAGGGTGATTTGAATAATTTTCCTCCCACAGCCTCCCCCTGCAGCCGGCGCTGAGGCCTGCGAAATTTCGGTCTGAGAAACACCGGCGATGAGCGCGGCAGGCGAGCCAGCGGCCTCGGTGCTCCCCGGGTCACCGCGCTCCTGCTGCCCCCCCCCAAAAACACCGGGGTCCTCCTGCCCGCAGCCGGGACCTGCCGCCCCCGAGCCCCCTCCAGCCGGCCCGGCTCCCGCAGTACCGTGCATCACCGTGCGTCACCGCGCATCACCGCGCGTCGGCCGCGCATCACCGTGTGTGCAGTCCGGCGGTGTACAGGGAGCGCTGCCGACAGGAGCGGGCGCGACGGTGGCTCCGGGAGCAGGCAGGGCAGGCGGCCACAGGGCCGTGCGTAAGGAAAGGAGAAATTGTTATTGCTCCCCGGGCAGCGCTCAGGGCCGGAGGCGTTTGCGTGGTCAGAACGCTGGAGTATTCGAAAGGAAATAAAGAGAAGCGTCTCCCGAGGCCACTTTAGTGGGCATTGCTCTAATTAGCATCATGTTCATCGGCAGTTACCTCAGACCTTTGATTAACAGTGAAGAAAATCAATAAGCACACTAAAAATTCAGATAAGTTTCACAGCTAATTTTAATTTCACATTTTAATCTTGTATTAATGTCAATCTTAATTACCATAATTAAGTCAGATGTGACTTAGCAAGAGAAGCTCGAAGATAAGACGTTACAAGAAAGACGGTGCCTTTCTGGTGCGCAGACGAGCGCCGCTCACCACGGGTTCGGGCTGCGGCTGCCGCCGGTGTCGGGCTGCGGCTGCCACGTGCCGGTGAGCCAGGGGCTCCCGCGGGGGAGCAGGCGGTGCTGCGCTTCCCCATCCCTCCCGCTGTCCCCAGCCTCGCCTGGCGCCCTGCCTGGGGTCTGTCCCCTGCCTGGGGTCTGTCCCCTGCGACGCCCGTGAGAACCTGCAGCCCCTCAGCCCTGCTTTGCCCCGAGTCTCCGGCGGCTTCACCGCCGCCTCCCCCTCCTCGGCGCACGGGAGCGCAGGGGGGGCGTCAGCCCCGCCACGCTGGCCGTGCCTGCGCTCCGCTTTGTCACAGCTGGTGAGCCCTAGGAGAATCCAAACCGCCCGGAAAATCAATCTCTCATTTATTTTCATGATGGTGATGCAGCAGCCCGGTGCCGCTGCATTTGCTCTGCAGTTACACCTATCGATCGCCGCCCGCTCTCGGCTCCCTGCGCCCCCCGGGGCAGGAGCAGCGCGACCCGGGGGCTCCGTCCAGCCTGCGCATCGCCTGAGGTCCCCTCGGACACGTCCGCCTTGTGGGAAGCATCCCGCAGCCCAGCAGCATCTACCCACAGTGGGGTGGGACCGACCCTACGGCCACCGGAGCCCACCAGCACCTTCCAGGCGGCCGCCGCCACATCGGTGGGCAGATACCGGGCTGGCGCATGGCACAGCACGGGCACACGCGCCGAGCGGGGCTGTTCGCTGCGCCGAAGCCTGCAAGTGCAGCGAGATGCGATGTGTGTGTGTGTGTCTGCACAGCCGGGGCTGGCCGTCCCCATGCAGGCAGGGGGGCTGCAGGGGTTTTGCCCATGGCGCTCGCAGGTTTTACTCTTCCCCAGCCACAAGACGAGCCCCGCCGAGCGCCCAGCCTGCAGCAGCGCTAACGAGCTGCCTCCCTGGGTCTGGAGCTCTCTGGCCCAGCTGAGGGGCTGGGAACCCTTGGCTGCCCCTGGTGATTTTATGGACAGTGACGCATCTCTGGGCCCTCCTTCCCAGCCCTGAGGGTGTCCCCTGCAAGGACGGCCAGGTCCTCCCGGAGCCCAGGCTGGAGCATCCCTGCCGGCTGCCGCTCAGCAGTGCCGGGAAGGTGGGGATGCACCAGCTGGAGCCGAGCGGGGATGCGGAGAGCAAAGCTGCATCAGCTGTGCTCCAGCAGCACATGCCAGGAGCGGGCGGCCTGGTGGCACCTCCAGTGCTGCAGGAAGGAGCTTTCCCAGCCCGGGCACAGCAGTTTCTCCTAATGAGCTGAAACGAGACCTCCACCCTGAGCCTCATTGAAAGAAACCACCCTGAACCACCCCGAAATCTCGTTGAAGAGCATCTCACAGCTTAAATACGAGTTGGGTGCAGGTCCCTTTCCCCAGTGCCAGTGTAAAGAGGGCAGAGATGCCACCAGTCAGCAGTGAGGTGGGTTTTCCCTGGTGCTGGTGGGGGAATGAGATCCCAGTGCTGGGGGGTGCAGGGCAGCCCCGGGCGGGAGAGGGGGGATGGAGGTGCTGGGAGGACAGACCCCAACAGGGGCACGTCTGGGGCTCCTGGCTCCACACCTGCACCGAGCTGCCCCAAAGCTCTCCGAGGCTCCTGTTTCGGACCTGGCCTTCTACAGCTGCCCCGTGGTGTGACGGGGAGCTCCTGCGAGGGGGCACAGGGGCAGGCGTGGGGTCCCAGGCTCTTGACCCCCCTCTCCCCAGGCCAGCCTCCTCCCTGGAGCTTTCTTACAAGCTTCCACCCCCTCCTCCGCGGTACCTGGAGGGGCTTCAATGGCCGGAGGAAGCGGAAAAATAACCTCGGCTTTAGACTTGGAAGCTGAGGTCTCCCGTAGCGCAGCTGAATGGCGGCTCTGAGGAGCGGTCTCCAGGCTCCGCTGGCCGGGGGGCATCGCTGGTGAGTGGCAATATTGTCCCGGGGCAGAAAAGGCCTTTGTCCCTCTGAGATGGCAGAGCCGCTCCAGCCCTTGGCTTTCGGAGGGGGCTGCCTCCCTGCTCTGCCTTACAAACGCCAGCGCTGAATGGGGGGTTTGAGTCCGGAGCCCGGCTCCGTTCCAGCCCCTTTGAGCGAGTGCCCGCGGGCACAGCTGGGGGCCCTTTCAGGAGGGAAGTCCTTGTTCCTTGTCAACAGAAGAAGACTTTGCACGGCTCAAAAATAGGCTCTCTATTGCCCATTGGGGTTTGGAGGGGGTCGAGAGAAACAAACCCGCTGCAGGGATGGCAGGCAGCGGTGTCCCCGCAGAGCGGGAGGGAAGGGACCCCGCGGGCATCCTGCCGGGTGACCCGGTCCTGGGGATGCTCCGAGCACCCGGCCAGGGCAGGGGGGCTGTGACCCACAGCATCACCTCCGCACCCCACCTTGGCATCCCTCAGCGATGCAATGCCCCTGCGTGGGCGATCGGTCACGGCACAGCTCTGCAGAGATGTGTCCCCGTGGCACGTCCCAGGGAGTCATCCCACCGTCAGAGCAAAGACCTTTCACCGTGTGGCAGGGACGAAGCCTGGGAGCACCTGGGTGCCTGTGGCACCTTAATTCCCCAGCCGTAAAACAGGACATTGTTTTATCCTCTATGCATAATTCATAGCTTAATTAACTAAAGCTCCTTATAGCAGCGCCCAGAGAGGCTCCCACCAGCTTCAGGCACTGCAGCTCTTCCAACCCGCTCCGACCCGCGGTTAACGGGCTCTTGACCAAGGCAATAATGCAGTTGTGGTTGCCATATCCATAACTCACTGCCGCGCTGTGCTGTCCGAAAGTTTTTAAAGACTTTTTAGTTGTAATTTTATTTTTTTTTTCTTCTGGCAGGATTTGCATCGGGCAGGAGCAGTTGGCATCTGACCTGCACGTCCAAGCTCCATGGCCAGCCTGCACTGACCATCTCCACACGTGCCTGGAGAAAACTGCCTTCTACGCGCTGCCAGCTGCCGAAAAATACCTGCTCCGTTGAGGCTTTCCTACCTGGGCCTCCGTTCTCTGTATTAATTTCAAAATTGGTATTCATGCCAGGACACTGCTGGTATTTACTCATCACATCCCATACAAATTGCAAGATAAGTTACTCTGCGCCAGATATTGTTACCGATACAAAACCATGAATTGGTAAATTCATGAGGGCACAGAGTTATGTTGTCCCATCTAGCAATTTTTCCTTGAAGAATAAAAAGTTTTGTTAGAACTTTTCCTTTTAAAGTGAGGCAAAGTGCAGCAGGACTTAAGTGCTGTCCCACCAGCAGCTAGAAAAAGTGATTTCTTGGCTTCTGCGTTATTCTGTGCTTACCATAACCTATTCGTTGTCTCCAGGAAGATGTTCTGGATTTCTCACTTACACCAGCGGCTCCCTGTGCTTTTTGGGGTCCCCGGGCAGGAGGGCACAGCTTCAGTGCTCGGCACCTTGAGGTGAGCAGGAACACCCCAGGGAGGGCTGGCGGTGTCCGTGGGACGGGCTGGGTGCACTGACCAGAGGTAACTATTTTTAATCCAGCCGGCCCAAATAACCTCACCACAGGAATCTTTCAAAGCACTGTCTGAGGAGGTGATGCCGTCGGCGTCTCTGGGTGATGCTGGTTGTGACTGGTCCCGGAGGGGCCGGGGAGAGCGGGCGAGCACCACCACGGCACCAACGTCCCCCAGGTGAGCGCGGCCACTGGGCAGCACGGGCTGGCCACCGGCAAAGAGAAAGGGCCAGTGAAAGAAGGGAAAGAGGGGAAAGAAGGAAAGACCAGATTACAATTAGCAGCGGTAACCATGGCACTGTGAGAACCAGATTTTGTCAAACAGCTGATTGTAGTCTTTGAAGAGATTATACATTTGATGGAGGAAGGTATGTGAATCGCTGTTGTAGGTTGTTGTAATGTATTTGATGTGGTATCAAGCAGCATTCTCGTGAAAAGCAGCACGATGCGGTATCAGTGCAGTGCATCTTAAGTGGGTTAAGAACCGGCTCATTGACAGATCTCAGGGAACAGCAATGAGGAGTCGTCTTCAAATGGAGGAATTATTAATGAGCCCGTTAAGAACTGGTGCTTAGCTCTGTCACTGCTTCCCGTTCTCACTTATGATCTGCAGGTAAATATGAAATCACTGGTGATCAGACTTCCAAGCAGGAGATTAGCAGGCTGGTTAACTCGTGTGGAGACGGGCGGTCGTACGGCGCAACCCGGATCACGGCGCAGGATGAATTATTAATCCAGATGTGGTCTAGCCGGTCAGATGCTAATTTCTGTGCCGTGAAACGGAGGGCCTCGGGATGGCAGAGCTGCGCTCCGGGCAGCAGGGCGAGGGACTCGGAGGTCCGAGAGACTGGAGGGTCTCTCTGCAGTGGGGAAAAGCAGTTGGCGTCACTCGGGTCAGAGAAACCCCCGTCGTGACAGCAGCTCCCGCAGCTGGAGCGAGGAGCGGTGCTTGGCTTAATCCGGGGGTTGCAGAGAGGCGGCAGCAGCCCTCAGGCACAGCGCATTCCTGATGGGGTCTGTGCCTCGGCAGCAGCACAGCCGTGGGCTGGCAGGGACATACCTGCCTCTCCCATGCTTCGGGCATCCCCCAGGGAGCCAGCACCCGCAAACCGGGTGACACCGGGAGCAGGACACCGGCGGTGAGTGGCCGTGCCTTGCCGGGAAGGCAGCAGCCCCCTCCCAGCCCACCCGTGGGCACTCCCCAGTGCCCCGGGGCTGGTTTTCTCTGCAGGGGCTGGTTGCTCTCTTTGCGGGCGAAAAGGGGATTTGTTCTAAAGCTCTTTTAATGAAGGGAAAAAAAAAAATAAAAATCCATACTGTGCTGCTTTGCTCTGACCCGTCTTCCAAGCTGTGATGCTTTAATTGATTAGCTTGTAAGAGCTTGGCAGCAGAGCCCGTGCTTTGTTGGGAGCGTTTCTGCAGCTCCCGCAGGTGGAAAGCCATTAACCGCCTCCAGACTCGTCCCTCCGCCTGCAAAGTGCCTTTGGGCGGATGCTTTTCAGCTGTTTTAAGAGAAAAGCCCCGAAAACACACCGTTCCCGCGACCGTGGCTGGGTCAGCCCTCGCGCTTTGCCCCCCGCCGGGAGGTGTGGGAATGTCCCGTGCACATTCCCCCCCCCCCCCCCCCCCCGCGGTGCGGCTCCGCTGCGCGTCCTGCAGCACTGACTGCGAGGTTACGCGGGTACAGGCCTGTTCATTCCCAGAGATCTTAGCAAAATAATAACGTTTGACTTGTGCAGAGCTATTATCAAGGCTTGCTCTAGCTTCGTGCTGCCGAGTGTGGCAGGATGATGAGGGGTTGGTAATAAACCCACCAGCACTCGCTAAGTGCTGCTATATAAACGCCTCCTCTGAAATAACAGTGCTTTGGCTCCCAGCACCTGCTCAGAGTCCTGCGAACGGGGATTTGTCGAGGCTGGAAGGTGCAGCGTTGGCTCCCGGTACTTCATACAGCCGCTTGTGGGATCCAGCAGCTCTTCCCGGCGGGGCTCGTCCCTCGGCACCGGCCCCGTGGCTCTGTGCCACGGCAGGATCCGGCCGCGGCTCCGCGCAGGGGTTTGCTCTCAGCAATTCGGAAGGGTGGGCGGCGAACCCGGCTCTGCCACGGCGGCAGCTCCGGCACCGTGCCACGGCAGCCGGCGTGAGAAGGCATCGGGGCCCCGGCCCCACTGTCTTTCCCTGTTTGCGGAGGCATCAGCAACCCGGGGGGGGGCTCCGTGGGGATGCAGGCAGGACTGGGAAAGGCAGGAGGGAGGTTGGGGAGGAGGCAGGAGCAGGCAGACGGGAAACAACATGTGTGGGGCCCTGGCAGGGCTTCAGCATCGCGCTGTGTGTGTGTGTGTGTGTGCGCGCGTGTGCCTTCGCACGGTGGGAGATGTAGCGCAAGCTGAAATGAGATTAGCTAATGTACTGCAAACACAAACCATCCAGTAAGGAAATCTCTCTCTCCAACAAATGCAAAATCTTTCTGCCTAGTTTGCTGTGTAATGTTGCCCGTTAACCCCCGTGCCCTGCCGCGGGGAGCGGGGGGGAGGCGGGGGGCTGTTGGTAAATGCTTGTGCAGGGGATGCTGCCCGGGCTGAAAGCACCCGGCGTTGTTTCCCGCAGCGCTGGCACGTTGCAGGCAGCGCCTGCGCCCCTCCGAAAGGAACGGCTCTGGCTGCCTCGTCGCGGCACACGCTTCACAGGTCCCAAGAGCTGCCGGCCATCGCCCTGCCCGTGTGCTGCCCGCACCCTGCGCCCGCGGGCGGGAGCTCGCGCTGTCTCTCTAGACAGGTTGAGCAGGGCTCGGTGCCACGCAGCACGGTAGCCGGCCGCCCTGGAGGCAGAGCCGAAGGGCCCTCGGGCCGGTGTGCAGCCGCCGATAACCGGTTACGTCCCACGGTGCCTCCATTACAATGAGCGCGAAGCCACGTGTCTTCGGATGACGCTCGTGGCCGGGCTGCGAGATGCTTGGCAGAGAGAAGCAGTTGTCATGGAAGGGGCTCTGGCGGGCTGCAGGCTCCCTCTGAACCCTCGGTACGTACAAGCCCCGGCGCAGAAAGGTCTCTTCAGACACGCAGCTGCACTTGTAACGGTGATGATGGTGACAACTGCAACAGGAGAGATTATTTTTCCTTCTCCCCATTATATGCACATCCCATAAGAGGACACGTCCTTTGCAGAGAGCAGAGCCGATGTTGAACTCCTCTGTGCCTACGTCACTCTGCATGGGGAGAGAGCTGCCACTGCCCTGAGGCTGCAGGCGCGCAGGGGCGATTGGATTTCTCTGGAGTCCCCAACATAAGAAGGACGTGGACCTGCTGGAGTGTGTCCAGAGGAGGGCCACGAGGATGATCCGAGGGCTGGAGCACCTCTGCTATGAGGAGAGGCTGAGAGAGTTGGGGCTGTTCAGCCTGGAGAAGAGAAGGCTCCGGGGAGATCTTATTGCGGCCTTCCAGTCCCTAAAGGGGCTCCAGGAGAGCTGGGGAAGGACTTTTTACTGGGGCATGGAGTGATAGGACGAGGGGGAATGGCTTCAAACTGGAAGAGGGCAGGTTTAGATTGAACATTAGGAAGAAGTTTTTCACTGTGAGGGTGGTGAGGCACTGGCACAGGTTGCCCAGAGAGGTTGTTGAGGCCCCATCCCTGGAGGTGTTCAAGGCCAGGCTGGAGGTGGCCTTGGGCAGCCTGGTCTGGTGGGAGGTGTCCCTGCCTCTGGCAGGGGGGTTGGAACTCGATGATCTTCAAGGTCCTTTCCAACCTAAACCATTCTATGATTCACCCCAGCTTAACTTCAGGGCTCCCTCCTTGGCCCACGCTGTTCCCACAGCTCTCCAGCCAGCTCAGAGAAACCCCGTGCCGGGCTTCTGTGCCCGTCCTTGCTGCAGGCACCCCGCTGCCGGGCATGCCACCGCTGCCTGGCAGTCCATACCGCCTCCGCTGCCTGTCGCGCTCAGCTCTACTGGCGGGCAGCTTTATTATAGACATATTTCAAGGCAAAGGGTCGGGGGAATGTCACAGGGGAAGGATGCTGGCTGGCGTTGGCGTGGAGACACGTCCACCGCCCGTTTGCTGTGCATCACCTCGTCTCATCAGACAGGGACCAAGGCACCTCCCCGAGGTGGCTCCAGCTGTGGTTCCCAACCCGGCGGCGGCAGCCACGGGACGGCAGCCCGCTGCGAGGGCTGGGAGTCCCAGAGCCCCTGAGAAGGCGAGAGGCTGAGCAGAGGGTGTGGGGGCACGGGCAGACCCTGCCAAGGGACAGTCCCCGGTGGTGGCATCCCTCCACGCCGAGGAAGGCAAGCGCGGTGGTGCGGCAGGGATCAGCGCTGCGGCCGCTTGCCAGCCGGGCAAGTTTAGTTGCCCATCGGGGAAACACAACGGCATTAAGTGACGCTTGAAATTCGTTCTGCGGTGCGTTGCCCAAAGAGCTCAGCACCTCCGCGCAGCTCCTGCGCTGCTGCCAGCGCTGCGGAAGCGCTTTCCAGTGGCGGCTAATTGCTGTGCGGAGCGACGAGCCTGCCGTGATCGCCAGCTGAAGGACACGAGCGCGCTCGGTGGCAGCTCAGCTCTTTTTGGCCCCTGGGGAGATGTCCTGCCCAAGCCTCTCGCCCCGAGATTGCGCCGAAGCACGGCGCTGCCGGGGCTGCGGCTCAGGCAGGGCTGGGAGACGGGCTCTGCGCTGGCGAGCGGCTGGGAGAGCGGGGAAGGAGCGGTGTCTGCGGGTTTGAAGGGAGGTCACGTTACTGCAGGCGTGACTGCTGAGCTCCCGGGAGCGGCCGCGGGGTTAATAGAATAAACCAGAGAAATTTGTAAAACTTTCCCGAGCACCCAAGAGATCAGTTTTTTTGCTTTGTGTTTGGCAGTAGAAGCAAATACTGTTCTGCTTTCCCCTGACCTGGCCATTAGGATGACTTAGTGAGGACTTTATTTGACTCCCCGGAGGTTTTTATACACCCAGGCAAAGCTCCATGGGGTAAGGCGCGCTGCACGCAGCCCGGGCTCCCCGCAGGCTTGCCGGCTCCCAAACCCTGCGCGTCCTGGTGTTGACGATGCCTCTTCATACAAAATACCCACAGGGTTTGTTCTGCACTTTTCTGTCGTTACTAACTGGGACTGAAGAGGTGAAGTTGAGGATACATCTCTGGAAACCTTAATGTCATCGTACATGGACCTGTCTTTTGCAGGATCTTCACGCAGGAACCATGTGAAGTGGAGCTGAGGGGGGGAAACTGCCTGCAGCAGCTTCAGCTGCAAAGAGATTGTCCCGGGGCTGCGTCTGGCCTCGGGCTTCAGCCGCGCTTGGGGCGGCTGCCCTCGAAGCGGGGAATGGTGGTGCTCTTAGTGGTGCTGGGAATGGTGATGCTCATACTGGTGCTGCTGCTTGGCCGGGGCACGGCATTGTCCCCGGCACTGGAGTGTCCCCAGCTGCTTTTCCACCCCGTGTTTTGGGGAACAACGTCCACTGAGCATGCAGAGCTGTCTCTGCTCTGGGGCAGCTCCACAGTGGGTGTCTGTCTCAAACATCTCCAGGAATAACGGCGTCCTGCTGGTACCCTTTTGGCATCACCGCCTCTCCTGCAAAGCACAGCCCTCGCTTTCAGGAAATCACCCCTGAGCGTTCCCTCTCCCCGCACGTGTGTTTGTCCACCCGTAAGCCCCGTGTGGTCGTGCCTCGTGGGGGGCAGAGCACAGGGGCACGGCTGGAGGAACATGGGTGGCACGGCTGGAGGGACGTGGGCAGCACGGCTGGAGGGACGTGGGTGGCACGGCTGGAGGGACGTGGTCCACACACCCCGGATGAGTGCAATGAGTTAACGACATTGTGGGGGATTTAAAGTGTAAGAAGCCTCCTGACAGCCCACATGTAGGTCTAATAATTTACTATAACTGCTTTTATGGCAGACCGTAAAAATCTAAAATAAGGCTGGGAATTGTCAGAGAAACCCACATGGAGATGATTTTCTGCATAACTACAGTTTTTTAGGCTCCAGCGCCTTCCACTGGAAAGCCCAGGTCCCCGGGGCGTGCTGGGGACCGGCCCTGCCGAGGGCTTCCCCGCAGGAGAGTCCTTTCGCTCGTGTGAGCAGCTTCACATCAGCGCTGCTGCCGAAACCCTGAGATGTTCACTGGGCTTCCTTGGTACTGGCGATGGGTGGCTGATTGATGGGGCGGTGATGGGGCTGGACCAGGAGATCTCAAGCGGTCCTGTCCAACCTGAACAATCCTGTGCTCCGAAAGGTCCCTGCTTCAAGTCTGGAGGCTGAAGAGCAGCTCCTCGCCCGGCACCCTCTGGACCATCCTCCCGCTGTCCCCAGCCTCTCTCTCCCTGAGGAGCAGCATCCTGGGGATGGGGTTTTGCTTCCCAGACCCAAACTCTCCAATCCCTTCTGTATAGCACAGGGAGAGTATCGTCTGTCCCCGGAGGGTAACACTGAACACGGAGGTAATTCTGCCTCTGAGAGCTAACCCCGAGCAGGAGTTACTGCAATTACTCTGAGTGCCACCGGATGATACTCGGTAATTACGTGGCTTTTTCATCTGGGGATCTCTGAGCACTTACCGATCAATTAATTAAACTTTGCAGCAGGCTTTCGCCGCAGCGCAGGATGCCGGCGGATCAATAATCCCTCTCCTGAGACGGGACCGGCACCGAATGGCACAGCCATGCCAGCACAGGGCTCGACCCCAGAGCCGGAGGGCAGGAGAGGGATGGGGGTTGAGGGGGGCTGGGGTGCCCGGGCTCCCTGGGGGAGGCAGAGGACAAGATCAGGGTGAGAAGCACTGGAGAGAGCTTTGAGTCTCCGGCTTTTCTCCCAGGAAGGAAGGAAAAAGTTGGGAATTTCATTGGCACTTTTGTTTGTTTGCTTGGGCTGCAGCTGAGAACATCCCCCTGAGCCGGAGCCTGATCCCGATCCTGACCCCACAGCCCTCAGCAGCACCGTGATCACAGATTCCTCCCTGAGCATCTTGCTGCCGGCAGTCAGCGGGGCGCAGTGCTCGCAGCTCAGGGGGGGCCCTGAGCCACCACCACCTCTTCCACCCCCTCCAAAGACTTCGTTCACCCGCCATCGGGGACGGCTGGGAGACGGGGAGCACCGACCGACCCCTCCTCACCCCCGCAGCCCCGGGACGAGCTGCGTCCTTCGAAAGCTTTGGGCACAGCATAAACTGCCGCCGTTGGGAGCAGTCCTGGCAGGAGGCTCCCTATTAGCACAGGTCGTAAACGTCCCCCTGAGGAGGAGCCTGGCTGAGCCCAAGTCTGGGTTTATAAATATGAATAAGGTGGAAAACAGCAACTCCCCTCGGGGCACGCAGGAATGGAAACCGCGTGTCCTCCAGCCCAAAAATGCACCTTTGCATCAGTTACCGTCAGGAGGAGGAGGAAACTCCCCGAGTTCAGGAGTTTTTTTGGTACATGGCAAAAGTCTTTATTGGTCCTGTGGTGTTCGTCTGTCTGACACCCTAATAAATCCCTCCGTCCTGGGCGCCCCAGAGCGGGGCTGCGGAGGGTGTGCAGGAGGCTTTGCTGGGAGGGAAGAGGGCTGCCGAGAGCTGCGGTTCCGCAGCAGCCCCATCGCCCCCCGGCAGCCACTGAAGGATGGGTTTGGGGGGGAAGGCAGGCGGGCTCTGCCCCTGGCCGGGTGCCTGTGCGGGGCTGAGCCCAGGTGGGTACGGGGGTTTCTGGGGTGTGGGGAGCCGGCTGAGGGGCAGCCGCGCTAACAAGTCCATGGAGCTTCTCGTTTCTTACTACAACAACTTTTTCCTCCCTGAGCTGTCCTGTGTTACCCTACATGACACGAGTGGGGAGTTATCTCTCTTTAAATAGATTTTCCATTGCATTGCCGCAACTCTTCAAAAATGAGAGAGTGAATACCAAGGTGAAATGGGTGCAGGGTCTGTCCTCCATCAGGACATCAAAGCTATTCGACAACTCAGGTCCAAACTCAGGCATTTGCAGCCTGCTGGAAGAGCTGCAGGTCGGGCAGTCTCTATCCCGACTCATTGCTGAAAATCCCCAGTTGCAGGTGGACAAACACGTCCCCCCCACCCCCACGGGAGCCCCCACGGCTCAGCCGAGCTGCTCTCATTCCCCTCCTGCTATGGCCGGAGGAGATGCGTCACTTCTCAGCCTGACATCCTTTCCGGGCTGCCCTCCGCCGACACGTCCCCTCCGCTGCCGTACCCGCTCCGTAGAGCCGCAGCGCGGTGCCTTCCTGCCCACCCCATAGCTCCCGGCCCCTCTCCCCAACACCGGCGGGGGACGGTGGCACAGGACGCGGAGGGATGGGAAGCAGAGCCATGTCGGGGGCGGGGGGGGGGAACTGGGCTGGAAGCGGGACAGGTTCTGCTCGCCCTGGTACGGCGCCCTGTGCTCTTGGCTGTCCTTCCTGCCAGGCAACCTTTCAGCCCAGATGGAGAGCGCCATAAGGAGTTTTGTTTCCTTCCCAAAACACGCGGCGCGTTCTCTGCCTGTCTAACGAGGTGTCTGCGCAGGGCTGCGCTACGTGGCCCGGGGCACAATCGGCCCTGCAGGAATCATTCATGCTCCTTCCCTCCGACTCGGTGGCGGGGAGCAACGGGGAGCGACGGGGAGCTCTCTGCCCCCGCATGCCCCGTGTCCAGCTGGAGCAGAGCCGTGCGCCGCGTCTGGCGCTTGGGGATGTTTTGTGCATGGCACGCTGTGCCCGGAAAGCACCGTGCACCTGCCCCGCAGCACGCGTGGTGCCACGCTGCGCAGAGCACGTGGGGGATAGCGCAGCCGCGCCAGCGTCAGCCCCGGGGATGGTGCAGACCCCCACAGGGAAAGGGGAGCCGGGTCAGGCTGCGACTGCCCCCGTGCCCCTGCGGGGTGGCCACTGCCTGAGCCGCAGCTCCTTGGCACCAGCCCAGCATGGAGGGGGTTTGGGAGCTGAGGGGCAGGTCCAGGACACAGCCCAGCTGGAGATGGTCGCTTCCACCTGGGGCTTGTTACTCAGAGCCATTAAAAAGGGATGGGGCTGCTTCCCCCAGGAGGCTGCCAGTGTGGAGGGGGCTGGGGATGGCTGGGCGCTGACGCAGGCTGGGCTGATGCTGTGCAAATGGTACGTAGCTGTGTCCTAGCAGGCCTTCGCAGAGTGCTTCTCGCTACAGCAGATAGCCCCGCTCGGGGCTCGATATCCTGCACGCCCTTCTGGTGCTGGGTGCCGAAGCCCAGCGTCCCTGCTGGCCCCAGCCGGGCTCCCCACAGGGGGTGGGAGCGATGGAGAGCAGAGCCGGGCGTCCCACCCCGCTTCGCAGCAACACCCTCAGGTGCTCGCTGGAGTCTCCGCTCCCTCGAGGAGGGAGTGCGGTGTGCCGGGCTCCCCGGGGACAGCGGGGCAGGGGGGAGCCCCAGCCATGTTCCCCGTGTGAGGGCTGAGCGTGGGTGGGGAATGGCCCCGGAGCAAACTCGGGGTGCCTGGTGCTGGCGGCTCCCCTGCTGTAACCATCACCCAGGGCAGTGTGGGACCGTCCCCAGCGAGCGCTCGGCTTCCCACGGGGACACGGTGGGCTTACGCCAGGCTGGGTTCTGCGTGGGGTCCTCTCCTGCCCAGCCCCGAGACGGGGGGTTTTGGTTTGGTGTTGTCTCCCTGGGGTGATCCCTCCCCATAGGCACATCTGCAAACGGCTTGTTATAAAACACAGCTGCAAATGTCTTAAACCTCTCTTTTCTTTCTAAAAATAGCCCTGCTCGGCCCTCCGGAGGCTCAGTTCTCGCGGCTCCCACCTTCTCCCATCGGTGGGTGCGACAGGAGCTGGAGCATCGCTTCCACCTGCCTGTGCCCAGGCTGGTCCCTGCTGCTCTCGCCAGCCCGGGGAGGACAAGGCAGCGCCTTTCCAAGGTCAGATTTGTCCCATGGGAGAAGCGTTTGGGTTTGGGAGGAGGGCGGTTTCCGTTCCCACCAACCTGCCCGTTATCCCCCTGTGCAAAAGGACTGATTTGAGACCCAGCAAAAGGCTCGAGAAGGCTCAGGACAGAAGCAGCACTGCGCTGTTTAAGCCCCCTGCCATAAAAGCAGACTTTTGCACCGATTTTTTTCAAAGTATTTGTTCCTTTTGCTGTGCCAGAGCCCATGTGCTGCCCCGGGCTTGGTGAGGGCTCAGCGATGATCGCACCCGTGGTCCCCGGGGAATGCAAAGCGCCCGTGCAGCTCCAACGCTGCCCAGAGTCATTCATCTTTCCGCCTGCACGCTGAGCTCATCCCCCAGCGCATCCCTGTGTGCCCCAGAGTGGGTGCTGCCGGCTGCTGTCTCGGCAAAAGCCCGAGGGATTGGGATGGGGCAGAGGGTCTGCGCGCAGCGGGAGGGGGCGGCTGCGGGGACGTCGGGGCACTGGGGCGAGCTGGTGCCGGCGGAGGGATGGAGGGAGGAGCCGCCAGCCGGGATTTCTCCAGCGCTGAAAAGCCGACTTCACATCCTCTGCTCTGAAACACAGCCGTGGTTTTTGCTTTACAAGTGTGATTGCTTATAACAGCATGAAATTACAGCCAGGACTGCTTAGCCTGGTGGCGGATAAGGGAAGCTGTCGCGTGTGGCAGTGCGGTGTTGCACTGGGGGGTCGGGAGGAGGGAGGCTGGCAGCCCCCGGACAAGCCGGCTCCAGGACGAGCCGCCCCTCCAGGCTGTCCCAGAGGGACGGTGGTCGTGCTGCCAGGGGGCGATGGCTCCGCTCGCCGCTGCGGGATCAGACCTGGCAGTGATGGAGATGGAGGGGGTGGGCAGAGAGGATTGGGCAAGATGTGCATTCAGAGAGGCTCCGATTTGGAACCAACGCGTGGCGTGCCCAGTCCAAAGCACTCTGTCTCTCATTTGGGTGACTCCAGCTCTGCGTGCCCTGGTTGTAATGATTTTGTGTTAATTAGCATCGTCCCCTAGGCAGTGCTAGCGCATGTCCTTGTCCCAGGCTGAAAGATGCTTCCACGCAACCTCCTCTCAGGCTCTCAAACTCGTATTTTGAGCGAGTAATAAATTACTGCTCAGCACCTCAGGTCCTCTGATGAGCCATGCAGCTGCTGAGGGGCTTTGCATGGGGGTGGGAGGGGGACAGAAGCCCTGTGGGGTTGGGGCTGCCCCTCTTATTCTGCCTATGGCCTGTAGCTAGGGATAGGCACAAATCGGTCTGGCTACTGCTGACATCCACCAGGAAAACTGTGGGTCTGGGGATGAAGTCATTGCCGTCTCAAGTACTAATTCTGCAGGAGTTGGGTGTAATCACCATTTCCATAATTGCCTGGGGAGCGGGCGCTGCGGTGCAAAGCTGTGCATAGAGGCACCGTTTAGGCATGTGCAAACCCGGACTGGCAGAGCTTGGCTGCGTGTATGGACGTATGTATACGGTGCGTGCGAGCACAGAGACACCCACAAGTGTCCCCATCGCGTATGAACCCGTGCCGTGTGTCCCGATTGCTCAGGGGGCCCGGCTCTGGCAGGTCGCGTGTTGGGCTGCGTGCACGTGAGGGTGTGATGGGGCCGTCTCTGGGGACGGTGACACACAGCCCAGAGTCACGGAGACCTTCCCCAGGCGTGCGTGTGGCTGGGTCTGAGGGCGATGAGAGGATGAGCTGTACACGCCTTCGTGCCTGGAGCACCAGTAATCATAGAATCATAGCATCATAGAATGGTTTAGGTTGGAAAGGACCTTGAAGATCATCGAGTTCCAACCCCCCTGCTGTAGGCAGGGACACCTCCCACCAGCCCAGGTTGCCCAAGGCCACGTCCAGCCTGGCCTTGAACACCTCCAGGGATGGGGCCTCAACAACCACGAATGTTGTAATGTAATGTCTGTAACCACGGACAGGGATATTTCTCTTATGGTTCTCCAAAAATTCAGACTTTTCGTAAAGCTTTTGCATTTGCTTCCTTTTCTGTACATGTGGTGGCAGATTTGTGCAGTGTACATGCCCCTGTTTAGCGCCATCCCTGTTCTGTGCCTGCAAAGCCCTCCGTGGTCACCAGAAGCTCCCCTGTGCGTGAGAGCCCCCGGAGGATGCTCCCCAACGTCCTCGAGGAGCCTTTCTGCCCGAGGCAGGGGCTGCCTCTCGCATCAGCTCCACGGTCCTGTTCCCCTTCTTCCCAGAGCCGATAAAAGCCCCGATGGCACGAGAGGGCTGAAGGGAAGGGGCAGCACGTGGGGATCGCTGCCCTGGACACCTTCAGCTCTGAGCAGGCACGGAGGGGGCTGCGCACCTCTGCCCCCGCTGCCGGCTCCTGGTGGGCGCTCTCCTGCTCTCCCCCTGGGTGCCCTCCTCTTGTGCGAAGGCTGCTGCGTGCCCCAGCGCCTTGAGGGACATCTCGGTGGCCGTTGCAAAGCCTGACTTGGCAGAAGGATCTGTGGGGACCCCTGAACCCCGAGGAACGTGTTGGCTCAATGTGCTCCGTCGCTCTGCCCTGCAGCTGGTGGGGATGGGACATTTAGAAAAGGGTAGATGAGGTGCTTAGGGACATGGTTTAGAAGTGGGTGGGTGGTGTGTGTTGTTTTTTTTTTTTTCTTCAGGGTAGGTTAACGGTTGGACTTGATGATCTTAAAGGTCCCTTCCAACCTCACTAATTCTATGATTTGGTGCAGCACAGCCACTGGGGCTGCTCCTGCCATCGCCTGGTGGACTGGGACGTGCCCAGCGGCTCGTGCTCCAGCCCTGCGGCGCCGGTACGAGTGCCGGTGAGCTGAGGCGGGCTCTGCTCCCTGCGTGCCGGGGCACTGCCGACGGCGCCGGGGCCGGAGGAGGTCAGGCTGCGGTTCCTCACGCGACGCCAGCCGCGCTGCGCGACTGCTTAATCGGCTTTTATGAGCAAAGGCTGGCACCAGGGCGGGCAGTTTACACGTGAGCTCGCAGTGGTGCGTGGTCCCCGTGGCTGTTGTCTCCAGGGTGCGGTGCCAGGCTCCACACCGGAGAACCGTGCTGCCACCAGTGCTGCTCCACACGAGCTTCCTCTCGGCTCCTGAAAAAACAGTCATTCCTGGCATTTTCTCACTTTCATAAGCTCTTTTCCACGCTGAGAAAAAAAGGTCTCAATTTACTCATCACTGCTCTAATTCCGTTTGCAACCTGTGGGCGTTGATCAGAGGTGGGTTAGCGAGGCCCAGGAAGGACTCCTGGCGGAACGAACGGTGGTCTCCAGCGGAGATGCCCGTGTGCGCTGGCTGGGATCGATTTCATGGTGCAGAAGCCGCCCATCAGGCAGCCCCTGCCTGTCCTCCTGCGCTGCGCGGCGCTGTGGAAAATGCACTTATTCGCATATTACAGCGATTCTCCGCAGTCCGAGCCTTCCAGGGATCGCTGGTCCCTCCCCATCGTGCCATCTGCCTTCATCCCCTTTCATCCCACTGCCCTCGCGCCTCCCCGCTTGTGAGCCGCTCTGCTTCCCTTCCCCCGGCGGCTTTCGGGAGAGAAAATAAACGAGCGGAGGGATGGCACGGGGCTGGCGGGGATCGTTTACTGAGAGGCTGCGCCGTGTCAGCCTGACCTTTTCAGTATGCAGACCTGAACGGCCCTGGCAGAGGCTGCTCTTTGCCGCACGCGGCTTTCGGGGCGGCGCTGGCGCTGCCAGGACGGGGGGCAGAGCCGGAAAGGTGGTCCGTCCCGGGGTCTGGGCTACTGCTCTCTGCTCAGAAAGCCTTCAGCACTGTGGCATAGCAGCAGACGCCTCACCGGGACCGGCCGTGCTGTTGGTGGGACCAGGCGCCACGCTGCACCCCAAATGGCAGAGGTGAGGGGTGCAGTGGGGGGGCTCAGAGCAGTGCCGGACCCCGGGAAGCAGTTGGTGCCTTCGCCTTCAGATGCTGACGGATCCCCGTGACGGATGGCTGAGTCTGTCACCCTGAACCACGCTGAGAGCTTAAAAAAAAACCCAACCCACCCCAGTGATGGATGGTCTCATTAAACGGGTGCGCTGCGAGGGAGAGGAGCAGATGACTTATCGCCTTTGCTACAGCAGCGCGAGGCACGGTCCATGCCTCCTTCCCCACAGCCAGGGGAAGCAGCAGGCGCGATGGACAACCCCAACGCGGGTGTCTTGCGGGCACCGCTGGCCTCGGTGCACGTGGGGTCCCCGGGGGACCGGGGGGAGACGCCAGGCGGGGGCTGGGGTGCAGCGCAGGTCGCGGTCGCTGTCTCCCTATGGCTGAGCGCAGCGCTTCGTTTCCAGCTCTGCCCAGCAGGAACTGGGGAGATGATCCAAAGCAGGATGATCCCGGCCGACCCATGGCCGTGCGGGTGAAAGGACCTGACCGGGTGTCCTGGTTTGAGGTAAAACAGAACCAATTTTGTTCAGTAGCTTCGCTTCTTAGCTGGGCCTCTTCTCACTACTGAAATTAACTGCATATTGTGCAGACAATGTTCAGTCTCTGAGTGATCAGACCGATGCTCACAGCTGATGCCCAGGCATGGATGCAGAAAGGCTCCTGCTTATACTCATTGCTATCACCCCCAAGGGCAGCCAACTTTGTTATTTGCCCCGTTGGAGGGTCGGAAGCAGAAAAGCACAGTGGGGTCCCACCTGCGGGGAGGAGCGGACAGGACAGGTGACCCCAAACTGACCAACAGGGGATTCCATCCCATCTGCCTCATGCTCAGTATAAAAGCT
>VUYV01000156.1:1059224-1075230 GCA_008711295.1 Anarhynchus alexandrinus | reverse complement strand
CTCGGTGGTTCCCAGTGACAGGACGAGGGGCAATGGGCACAAGTTGGAACATAGGAGGTTCCGTTCAAACACACAGAAAAACTCCTTTCCGGCTGGGGCAGCAGAGAAGTGGCACAGGCTGCCCAGGGGGGTGGGGGAGTCCCCTTCTCTGGAGGTTTTCAAGCCCCGCCTGGATGCAGTGCTGAGTGCTGTGCTCTGGGCAGTCCTGCTTTGGCAGGGGAGTGGGACTGGATGGTCTCTAGAGGTCCCTTCCAAGCCTGAAAATTCCATGATTCCATGACTGGGCAGGCGGAGTCACACCGGGGATGTGCTGGTGACAAGACCCCTCGTTATCCGTTCGCACAGCCATAAACCCTGCCCAGGGCTGCAGGCCAGCCTGCGATTTCAAACAGGAGGCTGGCTGGAAGCGGTGGCCCGTTCCCCAGGCGAGGTGTGTTACTCCAGCCCAGCCCTGGTGCTGGGTGCTTCGCTCCAGGACCGGTTCCTTTAACCCCCTTGTGAGAAGCTGCAGGTCCTGGAGCAGCACGTCATCCCCTCGCTTCCCCGGGGCCGTGCTCCCCGCGGCGCACAGGCTGCGACTGCCGCCTCTCAAGGGCTTTTGCCGGGGTTTGAAGCCATCTGAGTCCCCAGAGCCCCGCTCTCCATCCAACCCCGCTGGAGAGCCGCAGGTCCCCGAGCCGACGGCGTTCAGGTCACGTCCCTGCTGCGCGCGCTGCGTTGTCCCCTCCGGGCAGCCTCGCCGCGTCTCGGGGTGCCTTTCCCGCTGGCGCTTCTCCCCTGCGTCGAGTGCCTTTGCAGAAGAACAGACGCGCAGAAAAAAGCAGCAGAGACTGCTGAAAGCACAGTTAATTCTGCGTTTCTGCGGCGGCTGCAGATGCTTGGCGAGGGTTCCTCGTGCCGGGGCTTTGGCAGCTCAGCGCTGCCGGCAGAGCCGAGAGCAAGGGCGAGGGGACAGCCAGGGTTTCTTTTTTTAGTGGGGATGCAGAGGTCGAGGAAAATGGAGCGTTTTCCTTTGATGCCCTTGTGGGACCCAACAATGATTCGCACGGGCAGCAGCGAGTAAGAGTCTTACCTTTATTTACTCGATGACTTCTTGATGCTGGTGGGGAACACCTCCGAGGAGGAGGAGGAGGAGCAGCAGGTCCACAAAGACCTTCCTGGAGCACTTCCACAAGGACCAGGCCAGGCTGGACATGGCTTTGGGCAACTCAGTCTAGTGGGAGGTGTCCCTGCCTATGGCAGGGGGGTTGGACTAGATGATCTTCAAGGTCCTTTCCAACCTCAACCATTCTATGATTTCATGACCAGGCACTGGTGAGAGGAGGGCTGAGCAAGTCCTCACTGGATTATAAACCTCCCTGTGTGGGGCAGAGGTCCTCAGCCTGCCTCACATGGAGGCACCGGTCTTGCCGAAGGAGGAAACCGGCCTCTGTCTTGCTCAAAGAAACTGCCAGAGATCTCCCTTGTTGCTGAAGAAACACCCCCCCAACACGTCCTCCTGTGTTGTGGTAGGTGTTGCGTGGTCTCATCTTGTTTGCTTGTCACCCAGCCAGGCAGCGGGAGTGATGCCGCTTGCTCAAGGCGAGTAGCGAGCCATGAGTAATCCCAGCCGAGCTCTCTGCGGGCGGCCCCTGACCTGGAAACCATCCACGGCCGCCGTCTGGTGAATGCCCACGAACGCCGAAGCCACCCACCCGAACGGGGAGCCCGGTGCTGAGCAGGGCACAAGGTGGTGACACGAAATCCCACGCGATATGGGGATGAAGAGCATGATTCCAGGACCGGGCTGGGACGGGTGGCCCTGGGATGAGGTCGTTAAGGCCGGCGCTAGATGAGAGGTGTGGTCGCTATTAATTGGCTTGTGCGGTACCGGCAGTGCGGTGCTCATGCTGACGGTGTCCCCGGGGGCCGGATCCCCGGACAGACTGCCGGTGTCAGCAGGCGGGGAACAGAGCTGTGCTGCTCCCACACTGCGCTGAGCGGGTAACGACGCCGCAGCTGACTGGAGACGTCGTTAGGGGTGACATATAATTGCTGAGAACACCTCAGGCTTTGCAGTCCTGTCATCACGAGCGAGGCTGGATCGGTGCCAGCGCCGGGCGCTGCCGGCGCATGCCCAGCCCATGCCCGGCCTGGGATGGGGATGCTCCTCGCTGCTCTGCTCTGGTTGCCAAGCCAGAGCCATGGGGGATGCTCTCCCCCCTCCACGCATCTCTGCCCACCCTCAGAGGGGGTCTCGGCCACCCCTCGCACACAGTGGGGCAGCCATGGGGTGAGCCACAAGGACCGAGCAGGGCAGGGGGTTCTCCCGGGCTGCCCCCGCTGAGCGGGGATCCCTCAGCGGCGTCGCCCCGATCTCCCCTCAAAACGCAGCGTTACTCCCGCTAAAGAGCTTAAGCCGTGGGGCCCGATGCTAAACCTATTAGCACTGGCAGCGGTGCCGGTGCTGAGGGCGCTTCGGGGGGATTAAGAGAGAGCTCGAGCTCTCGGCTGCGGTTGCTTTCCTGCGAGGGTTGGATGCTGCTGAAAAGCAGCTCAAGAGCCACGTTGGCTGGGGCCACTGGCAAGCCCGTGTCCTGCCGGCGCAGGGGGAGCTGGGTTGGGTTACTTTACTTGGTGAATTAACCGCCGTCCAAGAAAAAAAAAATACATTTTAATGCAATTCAAGGCGATGGTGCAATCTAAAGACAGAAAATATAGCCCACGCTCACAAACCGGGAGGCTGCGTCCCAGAAAGCATCAAATGCGAAAATAATTTGGAGGCTGTAGGAAAGCAGCACCTCAGCCGGCACTCTCGGGGCTGCGCTTTGTGATGCGGTTATGTCGCGCTCGCTGCGCTGGAGCGAACGGCCCTGGCACGGCGGGGGGTGGTTTTACCGTGGTCCTGCCGCGCTGGCGGGACCAAGGGAATATTCCGGGCAGATCTGGGAGCTGTGGTTAATTAAAGAGGGGTTTGGGCAAACGGGAGAGAGGGAATAAAAGAGGCAGGAAGATTCTTTGAGGTCTGGAAAAATGCGTCTGAGAGGGGAGGGGGGAGCGTGGTCCGGGGGGTTTAGCAAAAAGAGGATCCAGAGGTGCCTCGAATCCACTGTGCAAAACCTTCTCTGGGATGAAGTGGGCTCTGAGAGGGCCGTTAATCTGACAGGGAAAGCATAACAGGAACTAATGACTGGAAGCCGGAGCCAGACACATTTAAATTAGAACAAAGGACACATTTCTAATAGTGAGGGTAATTAACCACTGGAACAAATTATCAAGGGGAAGTGGTGCTTTCTCCATCTCTTGAAGTTTTCAAATTAAGACGGGATGTTTTTCCCGAGAAGAAGCTTTACTTGAACACAAATGACTGGGCTCCATCCAGCAGCAAGTGGAGGAATTTAATTGCCCGTGCTCGAAGGTCAGCCCAGACCCCGCGGAACCCCCCCACCCCCGGCCTTAAAAGCAGCATAACCACGTTTTGATGAGAGTGGTGGAAGCTTTAAGGCAAAACGAGGTGCGAGTGGCTGCCGTGGGCTGGGGGAGGGGCGGCGTTTCCCAGCACTGTCCCTGTCGCTGCTGCTCCCGCCGGTGCCGCCGCTTTTACACTTCCCACCCGTGGGGCGTTTGCTTTGCCTCTTGTAAAATGGTGCCCTGTGCAAAATTTGAAGTCAGAGAGCGGTGTGGACGTGGCCCAGGGTCTCTGCTGCGAGGGATGGGGCTGCAGCTCTGTGCTGCAAAGCCAACCTGGAAGTCAATCCCCCCCCGGAGCCAGGGGTCTCCTTGAAGGACTCTGTATTGCGGAATGACAGACTGGTGAAGGTGGGAAGGTCCCTCTGGAGCTCCCCCAGTGCCACCCCCCGCCAGAGCAGGGGCACCTCCAGCAGTGGCACAGGACGGCGTCCAGGCGGGTTTGGAATGGCTCCAGAGGGGGAGACTCCCCCACCTCTCTGGGCAGCCTGTGCCACTGCTCTGCCACCCGCACAGGAGAGAAGGCCCTCCTCAGGTTGGGATGGGACTTCCTATGGTCACGTTTGTGCCCGTTCCCTCTTGTCCTGTCACTGGGCACCACTGGAAACAGACTGTTCCCATCCCCCTGGCACCCTCCCTTTGAGTATTGATAAGCGTTGATGAGATCCCCCCTCAGTCTTCTCTTCTCCAGACTGAAAAGCCCCACGTCCCTCAGCCTTTCCTCACATCCACGCGGCCCGACATCCCCCGGCAGTGCCGGCAGTGGGGGGGTGTGGGATCCGGGGTGGCCGTGGGATGCTTCTGGCAGGGGCTGGTGCCAGTGCCGCACGGTGTCCCTGCGCGTGTTCGGTGTCGAACAGCTCAGCCCTCCCCGGGAGCTGGGGCCGATCGGGGCAGGGAAGTCAATCAGAGCCGCTCCGCGGAGCTACGGCCCTGTAATTACTCCGTGATTAAATAAAAATGTAATTCCTTCAACACCTCCGCACTCCTGCTTTATTGCAGGAGAGCCCACACAAGGAATTAATGTTTAAATAATGGCTTTCCTCCCCAGGAGCAGACTCCAAAATAGGCAGGAATATATTAAGGCTCTGCCCTGCGTACGGGAAAGAGCAGCTCCTCGCCGGGGGGTTGGGGGGCCGCGGGGGCGGCAGCGCACGTTCACCAGGAGTCTCTCGGTGATCTGTATCGCCGTGTCTCCTGTCCTCCCCGCAGACGGCGGAGGGGTCCCCGCAGGGCGGGTGCAGCCCTGCGAACCACCGCCGGCGCCAGGCGCCTTCCTCGGGGCGATGCCAGCTCGGAAACCGCCCGGTAGTTCTTACAATTCCGATGGAAGTTTTATGACTAGGGGAGTGCAGAGAATTTCAGCCGCTGGCTGCGCTGATTTTCTAAGTTGTTCATCTTTTGACATCAGCAGATGCCAGCCGAGCGTAGCGCGTGAAGAATAGTCTCTCCCTGCAAAGGGCTGCGCCGTTCTCAACCTCTTTATTAAACCGAGCGCAATTCTGTGCGGTAGCGGAGATGAAGAAAAGCCCCCGATAAGCGGGACTGGCCATTTCCCCGAGTCTCCAGTCTCCTTGGTTACGGTGACTCCACACAACAGGCGATACGAACGCGGTGTCGGAGGCCGGGCTGTGCGCAGCAGCATCGCAGCCGGAGAGCCGGAATCCCACATTGGAGAGATTCCCCATCTCACTGCCTCGAACCGCCGCGCGGGGACCTCGGGGAGATGGTGGTGGTGCTGGAAGGATGCTCTGCAGAGGAGGAGGGTGTCGTGCAGGCGCTCACGCTCCTTTTGCGGAGGTGGCTGAGCACCGCGGTCAGAGCAGGGCCGGTGGACCCCGTGCAATCCCAGTTACCGCCAGTTGGCATTGCGGGTGCTGCGTGGGGTTGTGTTTTGGTCAACCTCTGTCGCGTCATGGAGGAGGATCTTTGCATGTCTCTGCAGTGTCCGCTCCTCTCTGACCACAGCAGAAAAGCTGCGATGGGCTCAGCCTTTCCCACGGGGGCAGGAGCAGCACCGTGTCCGTGCGGCACCGCTGGAGATGCTCCTGCAGAGCCCCTGCACCCAAATGTGCAGATCTGGCTCGAATTGATCTCGTCCATCCTGGCTGCTCCTGGAGCCGGACCCACCTTTGCCCAGAGACCACCGGTCTCCAGTGCCTCCTCGGCTGCGTCCCAGTGCCATGCAGAGCCTGCAGGCACTGCTTGCTTCGAGGCGATATTTAGGAATCTGTTAAGATTTCGCAGAATCTGTGTGTTTAATGCCTCTTAAAGGTGATTTTGTTTATTTTTACCGTTGAAAGCCCAGCCTAAAGCCAAGGCCAGGAGATAGTGTGGGAGAGGGATCTGATGAGCGTGTGAAGCCCGAAGCGCTGGGCTGCGGCTTGGAAGGGCAGAGAGCAGCACAGGACCTCTCTCAGCTGCCTTGTGGAAGGGAGGGGAGTTTTCCCCCAGCAAAACCTGCTCCGATTCCCGGGAGCCACCCACAGACCCCTTATCCCTGGGCTGGGGCAGGGAGAGGAGCTCCAGCATCCCCCTTAGCACACACCGGGAGGGATTTCAGTGCCAAAGCCCAAAGCTTTCGGCTCCTTCCCCACAGCTTTACTGCTGGGCAGGGGTTTCGGCGAAGCCCAGCAGCAGAAGGAGCCAAAAGCTCCCCTGTAACAAGTTTTCCAAGACCTCGAGAGCAGCGGGAGGACCCGGACCTGCAAAGTCAAAGTGGTCACCCCTGCCCAGCTGCTGCTAATGCTCCTAATCTGCCTGAAATCCCCCGGGGATTTGCTCGCTGGGCCGAGGGGAACAGCCTGTGTGGTGCCCTGTGCCGGTGGGGGAGCCCGGCCGGAGGTCCCCCCTGCTGGTCCCCCCCAGCCCCGCTCCGGCCGTCGCTCGTCGTTCCGGCGCCGTGGCACAGCGGAGCCGCCGCGCCGCAGCGAGGGCAGGAGGCCGCGGCTGCCAGGGGACGGCTCGGCATGTTTCTCACTTAATCTCTATAAAAGTGAAAGGCAGGACTTCTCGCCTGCTCTCTTGCTACGGTAATTTAGCAGTATTAGCGCCGGTTATGAAATCGGCTCTGGGATGTGGAAGCGCAGCCTGAGCGGCTCCCGCAGCACCCGCACGGGGATCCCTCCGGAGCTGGGATCCCCTGGGACCGTCCCAGTGACCGTGGCCACCCCACAGCCCTGCCCTGGCAGGGATAAACCCCACTCTGGGAGGCTCAGCACATCCCGAGGAGCAGGACGGGTCATTTCCCGCATTACAGGAGGCAGCGAAGTCCGTGCAGGGTGTCCCGCGCTTCTGCTGTCTGATGGCTGAAGGAAGAAGAGGAGGTTTTTGGCAGGAACCCCCCCGGTAGCATCACTGCAGGGCCGGGCAGAGGTGGCTCCTCTGGCATTAATGGCCTCATCCTTGACGTGGAGCCGGGTGCTATGAATAGGGAGCCGCGTTCTCCGTGGATGCTCCAGCCTGGGCCGGAGCGGAGCTCACTGCCTCCATCCTCCCGCCCCGCTCCCGGAGAACATCCCCTCCGTGCCCCACGTTTCCACTTGCCACCCTAATTATAATCACCGCGTAATTCCTGAGCAACCTCCCCGCTGTGCTGTATTATTCATCGGGAAGCAGACAGGCGCACGCGGCCCAGACAAGCTGCTCCGAGGTATTAACAAGACAAAGGATTAATTGGCTGCCGGGAGCTGCCGAACAGAGGATGCGCAGCCCGTTATGCCCGGTGTGGGACTGCGGCCGGGCGGGCACAGGGCTCGGTTCGCCCCAGCGCCTCCGGTGAAGCATACGATGGTGCTGCTCGCGGCGCTGGTGCACCGGGGGGGTGTAGGTGCGGTGCTGCTACCGAGGAGACGCAGTGCAGGACCGCGTTGCGCTGATGCTCTATAAGCAGATGTGTTCTCGGGTCCTGCGTTCCCCCGAGGCTGTGCAGGGCCGGGCACGGCCTCGCTGGAGCATCCTCGGTGCCTGAACCTGCATCTCGCTGCCCCTTTTCCACCTTTCCTCGGTGCAGCCACGGCAGCGCCTTCCAGCTGGGAAATGAGTGTAGGTCCCGGGGCTCCCCAACCCCTTCCTAAAGATATCCCCTATGAGAGCGGAGCGCCCCAGGCTGGCACTAAATGTAAAATAAAAAGGTGTTTAGAAGCCTTTCTCACCCTCCAACCCAGCGCTGGGCGCAGGGTCCATCCCGGGGCTGCCCCGGGAGCTGCGGGGCGCTCGCAGAGCTGGGGGACGGCGGCAAGTGACCCGCAGCCCCCTTCGTTAGCGGGGTTCATCCCATAACGGCCGTCTCCTACAGTCTGAGTGGCTTAAATACGAGCAGGGGCTATTTTCCGCGCTGACCCTGCATCCGTAACGTGCCCTGGGTGCCTGGTGCGGCTGATGCTGGCCGGGGGGTGTCGCGCAGGGCACGGCGGCCCCGCGTGCGCCCGAGGGATTCCTGCCGTGCCGCCACACGCGCCGCCAACCTGTGACAGCCATTAGTAATGCGATCCACTAGCCGGTCAAAGCCTTCTGTAGCTATGGTAATGAACTAACATAATTCACAATTATAATGTCAAATTTAAACCGAGGGCTTGTGCAAAAAGATAAAAATATCTCCTTGCTCATGGGATCTCAGTATTATTTGCTTAGCTATATTGGAAGCTAAATGCGCTCACTAACATCAAGCGATCGCTCTGAGATTAAACACTTTTCTTCCGTTTATGCCCGTTTCACCCTTTTATAGTTTTATTAAAATGCTGGCTGCACTTTCAATTAAGTGAATCCCTTTTGCAATTGTAAGCACATTTCGTATGAATAAATAATTTAATTTGCAGGGTGTTTTGGGCTCAAAACCGCAATCGGCGGCGGCGACGCAAAGATGCTCGAAGGGTGCAGAGCTGGGAGCCCCCCGCGCCTCCTTCGTGGCGGGGGGGAGCCGGGCATTGCCGCTGCCGGGGCCGCCGGCCACTGGCTCAGGGAAGGTGGCCACCGTCTCGCTGCCCAGCCGCTCGCCAGCAATGTCAGAGCGAAGTGCTGGAGGTCTTTACTGGATGCGCTCCTTTACTCCTCTGCTCTGCCCCACCACCTCCCCCAGCCGCCCTCCAAACCGGGGACGCCCCCGGGGTCTGGTCGGCAGCTCCCCTTCCCGTGCACCTTCATCCCCCTGCTTCGTCATCGGCCATCTATCGCCGCAATGACACCCCACCCCTTTCATCTGAGGATCCCAAAGCCCTCTGCAAATATTAATTAATTATCACAGCGGCACAGCTTGCGCTCCGCGAAACTCGCAGTCGTCGTTGCACTGAATTTCACATGAAGAAATCTGTCTGTTTTCTGCCATTTCTTAACCTCCAAATGTTGCTTTCTTGGCGCTTTCCGTAAAGCACATGTTCGCATCTTCGGCGCGGAGCCCCGTCTCCCTGGCTCCCTGCCCGCGCTCCCCACGTCCCCGTGCGCGGATGAGCCGCCGCGTTCCCGATGCCGGTGGTCCCAGCCCCTGCCCGGGGCACCCCGACCTGCCCCAGAAGCTGCGGCAGCAAACCCTGCGCCTCCTCGCCTGGAGCCCTGCATAGCCGGAGGGGCTGTCGGTCCCCCCTGCACCCCGTTTTTCCATACGATGCCCTGCGTGCAAGTTCCCAGTGAAATCCCACTTTCGCTGGGAGACTTTGGCCAAGCGGGATGGTTTCATCCTGTAGGATGGCAGCTGACAAAGGCTGTGCTGTTGGAAAGTAATTAAAATGGACAGGTACCAAACTCTGTGACCTTTGTCTTAAAAAAAAAACCAAACAGGACTTTGAGCTATTTTTAGCACGTCAGCAAAAAACAGCAGAAGCGTGAGTGCCTCCTCTCACGGCGTCTCCGAGGGAGCCGTTTCCCAGGGCACAGCCCCGGTGCCTTGGCCCCTCCGACCAGCAGCAGAGAGCATTAATATTCATTTTGAAAAGCATTTTCAGCATCAAGAGTTTGCCCCAGTTCTGGATTTTGCAGTTGCTGCTGTAAGTGATGTCTGGGTGGGTCGAATTTGTATTGCCAAGGCTGAAGCTCTGCAATAGGAATGCAAATGAACCTCAGACTAGTGATTTTCTGCTGCTGGCTTTATTTTTTTCCCTTTTAAAAGCCGCCCTCTCGCCCAGGTGCCCTAACGCCAGCGCGTTCCTCCGCAAAGGTTCCCATTGTAGAAACTTTTCTCCCCGGCTGGTTTGCACCGTGCTGCGCGAGCGCAAGGGCCTTGTACTGTAATTAAGCTCTCGCTGTTCTTTCAGCGCTTCAATTCAAAGAAATGCGTCGCTTTTAGCGCAGATGAGCAGCTTGACGGAAAGTCAGGGAGAAACAACGCTTTTCCCCCAAAGCCGTGGCCAATGCGTCGAGGTTAGCATCCCCCGGGGCAGCGCTGGGGGGGACCCCAGGTGCCCTCCTGCCCCCCACCAGCCCCTCCTGCCCACGGCCCTCCCCTGCGTGGGTCCCCAGCCCCGCTGGGGGTTACGGCGGGCAGCAAGGGGTGCCTCCCCCCAGCGCGGCGCTCAGCTTCCCTCGCCTCCTCCCAGCCCACGGTCCCGGCGGTGTCCCTGCTCCGTCTCCATCACCCCGGAGAGCGGAGGAGGGACTGTCTCCTGCTCTCAGTCCTCACGTGATATAAATTATTTAGCACGATAGAAATTATTAGAAATGATCGCTACCCGTCCAGTGAAATGTAATTGTATCGGGTTCATTTTGCAGCAATACTGCTTAACATGCAAGGGTGGGCGGCTGTGAGTGTGTGGTAATAATCACCTCTTTAGATACAGGTGGGAAAGTCCTGCACGGGACTACACTCAAAAAAAAAATTAATTATAACAATTCTAACAGTTCAAGCAAAAGTCCCTTTAGTGAGAACTGGAAAATAGAATGAGGATAATCACACCGCTTTTTCCTAATGCACCAGATGTGGTGTTGGGGGATATGGTGTAGGGGAGAACTTTGTAGAGTAGGGCAGATGGTTGGACTCCATGATCCCAAGGGTCTCTTCCAACCTAGACAATTCTATGATTCTATGATTCATTTGATGACATATCAAACTCCTTTATAATACATAGAGATATATATACATAAAATACATAATATATATAACACATATAATACACATTCTAGACCTTTTGAGTTGAGAGAGATCCCAGGAGCCCCACAGAGAGACAGGAGCGTCGAGAGCGGAGACAGCCCTTCCCCTGCTCCCGACCCACCGCACCTCCGGGGACACCCCACGCCGGGGGATCGCTGAAGTACACCTTCTGCTCTTCATTTGTGCCCTGCGGTCCTACCTCATCCTCTGCTAATTTGCCATTCAGATATCAGCCTTAAACCCTGGAGCTCCTGTGGAGCAGATGGAGGGGCTGCGGGGAGCAGCACCAGCCGAACCTGAGCCCGGCACAGCCACAGCCCGAAGACACTGGTTTGTCCTCTGGGTCCTTGTCCCGACTTTAGGGAATCGCCCCCCTGGTCCCCGCACCGGGGCAGGGGTAGGGGGTGGCACTGCTGGTCCCAGTCTTGCTGGAAACGTGGGTCTGGGGGTCACCCTTAGTGGTCCTGCACAGCGCGGGGGCACCGTCCCCGCTCTCCATCCACGCAGGGAGGAGGGAGGTCGGCCAAGGCTTTGTCAAGTTGGGGCTATTTTCGTTTCCCGTCCGGCTCTGCCATGTCAGCAAAGACTGGGCTCATGTCCTCGCGGGGCGAATTCCCCAGCCCAAGCCCATTTGAAGGTCACGGGTAAATGGCCGTACTGGAGCGGGGCTCGGCTGCCGCCGGAGCTGCTGGGGCGCCCGACCCTGCGGCGCCAGACCCGCCACAATGGCAAACGTTGAGGAGAGCAAGAGGCGGCTCCCGTGCCTGTTAAACCGCCCGCGGGAAGAATAATTTCCATTATATCTCCCTTTCGGAAGGGACGCGTTTAAGTGGCGGAGAGGCTCCGTGCGTGGCAGCAAGCGGGTATTCACTCCCTGCGTCCAAGAGGCGTGAAATTGAATCCTGTCGCGTGCGGGGCGGGAGCCCGGCGCTGCCCGGCGCTGCCTGCGCAGGACGCGGGCGGCTCCACGCTCCTGGCTCCTCGCTCGGCTCCGCCATGCCGCAGGAGGAGCCCCGGCTGCTCCGCCAGGTCCCGTCCCCGGGAGGGACAGGGTGAGGACGTGCGGTGGCGCGCGCTTCCCATCCCACTGAGCAGGGCTGGGAATCAAAGTGGAGTGTTGCCGGACACAGGCACCGGGAAAAAAAGCTTATTTGTTTGCAAAGAGGCTTACGGACCCGGCTAATAAACTTGGATGTACAATAAATGGACTTCCCTGACTTCCCCGAGGGCTTTGGAGGGGACCACAGAGCATCTCCCCGACACCCAGCTCCTGGGAAGGTGTCATGGCTCGGGAGGATGATGGGGAGCCCGGGGGGTCGCCAGCCCTGGTACCCCCTGCAGCAAGGGACCGTGCATTGCGTGGCTGGTGACGTGCACGGGGCAGCACATGAGCTCGCCCGCTCCGGCGTTCGAGTCCCCGCCAGTTAGGGACGGGATGTGCCAAAGAGAGCGCCTGCCAGCGGGAGAACAGCCGCGTCCGGGCTGCGCCGGCACTGCCGGTGGCGGCAGGACGGCGTTGGGCACTCCCAGTCCTGAATGATGAGCGCCCTGGAAACGAAGGAGCTCTTTACAGAGGTCGTTTCTCTGATGAAGGCTCTCCGAAGGCACATCCATTGGAAGAAAAGAGCATGCTTTAATTATGCTAATTAGAAACTCGGCAGCCTCGGCTGCTCGGTGCTTCTCTGTCTGACGCAGAGACGCTTCCCCGTACCGGTGTCTGCCTTCCTCGCAGGGGGGCGGCTGCCGCGGGCGCAGGGGTGCTGCAGGGGGGGTTACCCTCACAGCACGGGCCTGATCCAGGCTCTGAGGTGCGCACGAGTGAAGGACGCCTGCCGGCTGTGGGGCTCCGGGCTGGCAGCACCCTTCCTTCTCCCAGGGCGATGCGGACAAAAGAAGTGTGGCCAGCAGGGCGAGGGAGGGGATTCTGCCCCTCTGCTCCACTCTCGTGAGACCCCGCCTGGAGTACTGCATCCAGCTCTGGAGGCCCCAACATCAGAAGGGCATGGACCTGCTGGAGCAGGTCCAGAGGAGGGCCACGAGGATGATCCGAGGGCTGGAGCACCTCTCCTATGAGGAGAGGCTGAGAGAGTTGGGGCTGTTCAGCCTGGAGAAGAGAAGGCTCCGGGGAGATCTTCTTGCGGCCTTCCAGTCCCTAAAGGGGCTCCAGGAGAGCTGGGGAGGGACTTTTTACTGGGGCATGGAGTGATAGGACGAGGGGGAATGGCTTCAAACTGGAAGAGGGCAGGTTTAGATTGAACATGCGGAAGAAGTTTTTCCCTGTGAGGGTGGTGAGGCACTGGCACAGGTTGCCCAGAGAGGGTGTTGAGGCCCCATCCCTGGAGGTGTTCAAGGCCAGGCTGGAGGTGGCCTTGGGCAGCCTGGTCTGGTGGGAGGTGTCCCTGCCTATGGCAGGGGGGTTGGACCTCGATGATCTTCAAGGTCCTTTCCAACCTAACCATTCTATGATTCTATGATTCTATGACATCCCCACGGGGATGCGCCCCGCGAGGCACAGAGCGCGCGGCAGCCCCGAGCCGGACCGGCAGCGTTTGCACCTTCGGCAACAAAACTCACCCCACAGCCCAAAGTCGTGCTCTCCTCCCCGCGGGCACCATCCCTCACTGCAGCAAACGGCAGCGCTCTTGTGCTGAAAGCGGGTAAATGTGGCTAAAACACAGGGGCGAAGGAAATAACCCTTATCCTCCTGCTCCAGGCTGTAAACCACCACGGTCCTAAATTTGCCTGACCTGGCCATCGGTTACTTGTCTCCTGTGGGCTCAGGAGCGGGCAGGGAACAGGCATTTCCACAGCCCGCGCGGTATTTATTGCCGGCCGGCACTGATGGATGGCTCCTTCTCGCCGCCCGTGAGCATCGCTCTCCTCCTGCTCCGGCTGCTTCAAGGGCAAACAATTCTCTGGACTCAGCCTGGGAAGCTCCAGCCCAAGCATCATTTTTCCCTGGTTTGCTGCTAAAGGATGTGCGAAGCCATTTCAAGTGACAGAGCAATTTCCTGTGTGTCCCGCAAAGCAAAAGGAAAAAAAGTAGTGTGTGTTACACACAAATCTGCTTTTCTTTTGCAAGTTTAAATAGTAACAGCTTAATGTTCAGCAAACCCTCCGCTGCAGTAATTCCGAATCAAAGGCTCAGTGTCAAAGGAGCCATTTTGCTACAGCCCCCAAATAATGAGCGATTTTTATAGCATTTTGAGATCAGATTAAAAATGAACCGCAAACCAACACCTCCTCCAGCCAGGGCTTGTGGGTCACACTTCAGGGGACGAAGGTGGTGACGATGCTAAGCAGGGCTGGACTCCCGGCACGGCTGCTGGGTGCCCTTCAGGGCATCCCTCCCCCCAAGCGCCGCCGGTGTCCCTCTCCGCCGGTGCCTCGGGCCGGCTGCGCGCTGGGTGAGCCGCGGTCCCCTCACCTGCAGCCCTTGCTGGCGCCCGCACGTCCCCCCAGCGCCGCGCGCGCGGGGACGGAGCCGAGAGGCGACCAAGCTGGGATGCTGCGGGAGGAAGCCATGCTGCGACGCTCTTCCCGCTCGCCCGTCTGCCCTCACCCCCGGATCCGTGTCCCGCTCGCTGTCCTACAGCCCTGTACCCCGCGGTTCCCATCCCTCCCACGGCACGGACCCACCCCCACATCCCCCACCCCCCGGGGACCCCGGCGTTCCCACCCCACCAGTGCTGCCACCCTGCTGAAGTTGAAGCAGATTACATCGCTTTGCCCAGCTCGTTTGGACAATTAACTCAATGAGTCCTACCAGCGGCACACGCGTGTAGGAATTCCTCGCCGTGAGCAGCTCCGTGGCTGCTTTCTCCCGTGCTGCGTGTCCCGCGTCCCCCTGCTGCAGCCCCTGCCCCGGCCACCCCGCACCCACCGTGGCCGTGGTGGGGGGTCCCTAATCTTCACCCCCTCATTGCGAGTGTCCGGCGCTGCCGGGGGGGCTGCAGGCAGCTCCAGCTCACAGCCCCGCACCACACATGCGGCGATTTGTTTGTATTTCCACTACATCTCTTTTTTTTTTCCAGCTGTTTTATTTCTCTGGAGGCTCCGAGAGCATCGCCCGACTCCAGAGCCGCTGGTCCCAGCTTCGTTGACAAAGCAGTTGCCGGCGGGGCCAGCACTCAGGATCAGGTTCAATGTACCATCAGCACTTTATATAATTAAACACTTTTTCAGCACACGCAAGAGCTCGTTAGAGCCGCAGCAGCGTCCAGGGCCTGGTGGTTTCCTCCTCGCCCCATGGTGAAGCCACATCTGGGTGACGGCCCCCAGGACAGCCAGCATCGGTCCTGTGCCCATCGGCCACCAAGGCGGGAGGCGGGCAGGACCTCCTGCCCGAGCAGACGGTGCCCCTGCGCAGCCCTTCCCACAGTGTCCCCCCGAGCCGGGGGGTTGGGGGAGGCCAGGACAGGTTCGGCATCACAAGAAGTTTCATGGGGAAGAAGTTCCCGCTCCCGCCCAGCTCCGCCGGTGCCACGTGGTAAGATTTTTCCCTGAACTGTTTGTTCGAATATATTATTAAAAAATTCCAGACAAGTTGGAAGGACAGAGCAGGAAGATATCTCTTCCAAACCACACAATCTGTGATTTTTCTTTTTTCATCTGAAAGCACAGAAGGGAGTGCAGGATTTTTTGTAAATTTTTTTTTTTTTGCCTTTGAGTTGTATACTTTATGCAGAGAGAACTGGGGAGAAGATGCCTTTCCCTTAATTTGTGAAATTGCAGGGACTGCAATGACAGCACAGCGCACTGCAGTTTGCCAGTTTCAAGAGGGAAAAAAAAACTAAAAAAAAGGCTTTTTAAAGCCCCAAGCCATACACACGCTTTCTTATCGGGGTTTGCACTGAGCTCTGCGAGAACGGAACGTGCTCAGAGAAAGCGCCGCTCTGCAGCGACCCAGCGGCCGCGCCGCAGCAGCGAAACCTGGCCCCTCGCTTCCCCAAGCCCAGCGCCTCTCCGGATAAACACCCGAAATAAATCATCTTCACTGTGTGTGTCACGGAACGCGCCCATGGTCGGGGAAGGTTTGGCTGAAGCACCGTCCCCGCGGCGGGGGCTCGGGGTGTGCCGCGGGTTTTCTCGCTTGTTGAGGTCCGAACCCGACCGCAGGAGATGCCCATCTCTGCCCAAAGGAGCCTGAAATCCATCGGGGGGGTGGGGGNCTCGCCGCAAAGAGCAGAGCACGGGGGGGGGTCCCAGCGGCAGCTTTGCCGGCTGGGATGGGGCAGGATCCCACCGCCCCCCCGCAACGCGCGACACCGGCCGCAGCGCACAGCCGGGGGTGCGCCGGCGCGGCGGTGCCCAGACGCGGAAGAACGACAAAACCCCATCGATTTTTTTGTTTCCAGAAATAACGGAATTGTTAGAAAGGCCAATTTAAAACTAATCAGAGGTTATTTCTTCACTCGCCGTCTTCTTGCGAAAGGGGGACCCGGGGGTAATGTCACCTTGCGTGGAGCTGCCCCCCCCCCC
>VUYV01000156.1:1044556-1059202 GCA_008711295.1 Anarhynchus alexandrinus | reverse complement strand
CCCCCCCGCCTCCTCCGGCAGCGCGGGATTGCCGGGAATCGCTGAGAGCCCGCGGGCGGCCCAGCGAACCGCCGAGGTGAACCCACACCCGGAGGGTGAATTCCCTCATTCGCCTGCGACGAGGGAAATGCCTCCTGCTGCAAGGCTTTGCTTTAAATTGGAAACGAACGTGGGGAATCCAAAAGGCAAAGCAAAATGCTGAAAACTGCCCAATTTGCCTTTTGAAGCCACTGCCGCGCTGCGGCTGCCCCGGAGGCTCCAATGGGGTGGTGCAAATGTCCCCGGCGAGCACATTACTTGGAAATCCCTGAGGGAAAGGAGAGATTTGTTCATGTGCCTGTACAATTTTGCCACAAACCTCTGATAAATGGAGTAAGTTTGGATCTCTTCGAGGCTGAAAAAATGAGCTTTTTGTGAGTGCGGAGAGATGGGGGGGGCTGGAGGGTTCGCGTGGCGCCAGGGGAAGTTTAGATTGGGTATTCGGAAGAATTTCTTTACTGAAGGGGTCATCAGGCACTGGAACGCGTTACCCGGGGCAGCGGTGGAGTCCCCATCCCTGGAGGGATTTAAGGGTCGTGTAGATATAGCGCTGAGGGACATGGCTTAGTGGTGGGTCGTCAGTGTTAGGTTCATGATTGCACCAGATGATCCTACAGGTCTTCTCCAACCGAGGAGATTCTGTGATTCTGAGGGTCTCCAGCGAGGAGCCCCAGCCGTGGGGGCCGGCGGGGGGAGCGCTCGGCTCTGCGCCCCGCGGCTTCCGTGGCCCCACTCTCGCTGCGGGGGAAGGAAAGACCAGGAGAGGCTCGTGTCAAAGAAGCAAATATTTTATTGTGTAAAAACCAAGCAGCCACCCGGACGCAGCCTCCCGCTGCCCCCCGCACCGCAGCGCTGCCCTGCGTGCCAGCGGGATGCGCCCGCGTGTCCCAGGCAGGCAGAAGCCACGAAAGCACGTACGGATCCGTCTTCCAATATCCACGGAATTATAAAAGCTTCAGGGAAAGTCTCAGCCTCTGGAAACATTAAAAAGGAAAGGAAAGGAAAGGAAAAGAAAGGAAAGAAAAGAAAAGAAAGAAAAGAAAGAAAAGAAAGAAAAGAAAGAAAAGAAAGAAAAGAAAGAAAAGAAAGAAAAGAAAGAAAAGAAAGAAAAGAAAGAAAAGAAAGAAAAGAAAGAAAAGAAAGAAAAGAAAGAAAAGAAAGAAAAGAAAGAAAAGAAAGAAAAGAAAGAAAAGAAAGAAAAGAAAGAAAAGAAAGAAAAGAAAGAAAAGAAAGAAAAGAAAGAAAAGAAAGAAAAGAAAGAAAAGAAAGAAAAGAAAGAAAAGAAAGAAAAGAAAGAAAAGAAAGAAAAGAAAGAAAAGAAAGAAAAGAAAGAAAAGAAAGAAAAGAAAGAAAAGAAAGAAAAGAAAGAAAAGAAAGAAAAGAAAGAAAAGAAAGAAAAGAAAGAAAAGAAAGAAAAGAAAGAAAAGAAAGAAAAGAAAGAAAAGAAAGAAAAGAAAGAAAAGAAAGAAAAGAAAGAAAAGAAAGAAAAGAAAGAAAAGAAAGAAAAGAAAAGCCTATGGAGAGGTTCTGCGATGTGCGGCTCGGTTTNGAAAAGAAAAGAAAAGAAAAGAAAAGAAAAGAAAAGAAAAGCCTATGGAGAGGTTCTGCGGCTCGGTTCGACGGACCCTCGGGCTCCGCTGTTGCTGGGTGTCACGTTGAGACCCAAGAGCATCCTTTGGCCGTTTGGCTGATTTGTGAGCAGCGCTCCGTGGGATGAGACATGTGGGCTGCACCTTCTGGGTTAAAAAGCTTTGGTGTTTCTTCAGGTCTTTCCAGCGTGGCCTTCCCCCGGCCAGCACGGCAAATCACCAGGCGCCTACGGCAGCCGCTGGGTTTTAATTACAGCACCAACTCCCGAGTCAAACGACTGCAGGAGAACAGGAAAGTCCCTCGTCCCCGCGGCTGGTCCTGAGCAGAGCTGCGGCGACGGGAAACGGGGCAGGGGCGTACAGAAACCAGGGTATGTCCGAAAACAAAACAAAACAAGTCTCGTCGCCTGTAAAACCATCCCATGGCTTTTGGGGAGCCGCCTCCAGTCTCTGCTGAAACGAGAGGGTTCCGACCGGGTGCGCTGCCGAAGGAGCGGGGCAGCAGGCTGCCGGGTGGCGGCTCCTCGCGCGGTGCTGCCGCTTCTTGAAACAAAGTCTGGCGAAAGTGGGACGTTTCATTATGCAAATTGCGCTTCCTGGAAAGAAATGTTTTATTAACACGCGCTCCCTCCTTGTGTTGGCTTAGTCAATTTGGTCACAGCTTGACATCCAATAAGTTAGTCTAAAGGCAATGGTTTTACAAAATGTTTTTCTAATCTATTTTAAACACTTAATTACAGTTGTGGTGCATTCATTAGGGACTTTGCTTTCAAACCTGGATTGCGGTAATAAATCCTAATTCTGGAAGTGTCAGTCGCAATAGGGAAATTGGAGCCAAGTGGCTGCCAGGGGAAGCACACCTGCTCCAGGCGGGACCCCCCTCCTCCGGAGGGGGAGACCTCCAGCGTCCGGCCAAAGCGAATTTCCAAACAACCGAACGAGCATGAGCAGCGGGGCGAGCGCTGAGCGGGGCTCGGGGGGACGTGTCTGTTGGGTGGTGCGGTAGGAGCTGGGGGACAGGGTCTTTGGGGAAGCCGGGGGACCCCAATGGACTCAGGGCTGGTGTTGTGGCCAGCTCTGGGGCTGTCCCCAGCACTGGCAGTGTCCCCATTNCCCCCCCCCCCCCCCCGCAGCTCTGAAGGGGGCAAGGAGAGGGCCAGTGCGGTGCCATCCCCAGTGCCACACGCACCGCGGGGCATCCCTGGCACCGTCCCGGCTGCGGCAGAGCGGGGAGCACAGGCGGGCATCGGGGCCGAAGCCGGGCCAGCGCCTCCCCTGCCCGGGGCTGCTCCAGCATGTCAGGGGGCAGCATGGGGACACCCGCTGGCCCCGGGCCACCCGGTCCCCACGCACCCCCCGGCATCGCTGCAGGCACTGCGTGGGCTGGAGGGGCAGCGGCTCGGGGGCAGCACCGCCAAGATGCCACCGCTGCTCCGAGCCGGTGCCGGTGGGCGGCTCAGCGCCGTTACCTTAGTCTTTTCCCAGGTACTTCCTCATGATGCTGTTGACATCGTCTTCCTTCCCTTCTGCCTCCGCCCGGCGGCTCGTCCCGCTGCTCTGGGTGGCTTTGCTGCTGCATCCCTCCCCGTCCCCTCTCTGGGGCCGCGGTCGGCGCTTGACGCTGTCGGCGCTCCGGGAGGAGAGGAGGGAGCCAGAGGATGAGGAGGAGTCGGAGAGGTCCCCGGGGTCCTCCTGTGGGGCCGGGCTGCGCTTGGCCGTGCCCTTTGCCTCGGCGGACGCCGCGCCGCCCGCTACGGCTTCATCCTGGAAGCGGACGGTGAGGGGCCGGTGGCCGTCCTTTCTGTCCCTCCCGGGCTTGGCCAGGCTGCTGGTGGAGCGGGATTTGCGGATGGCCGGGAGGAAGTCGTCGAAGTCGACGTTGGTTCTCCTCTCGTAGTTGAGGGTGGGTATTCGCCAGCTGAAGGGGTCGCTGCCCTTCTCCTCGCCCGGCCCGTCGCTGGACGGCGAGCTCCAGAGCCCCCCAGCGCCCCTGCCCACCTCCACGTCTTCCACCGATGGCTCCAAGTAGCGCCTCCAGGAGCTGGGCTGCAGCGTGCCCACCACCTCCATCCCCACGGCCGCGGAGCTCGGCCGGCGGCCGGAGCCGTCGAGGCTTTGCAGGAGGGAGTCGTAGGAGCCAAACTTCGACGCTCTTTTCAGCGCCGGGGAGCGCGCCGGCTCGGCCGGCTCCGAGGCCATGCTCCGCAGGCTGGAGGAGCGCACGAGGCCGGCGCCTGCTCCTTCGCCTTCCCCCACCTCCTTCCCATCCAGCTTCCCCGGGGAATCCTCCTCCGCCGCCGGGAAAGCCCTGCAGCGCCGCAGGGCCGCCGCACCGGTGGTACGGTAAATGGGGAGGGGAGAGGTGTCGCCCAGCGCCGGGCGCCCTTGCTCCCGCTCCGCTCCCCGCTGCCGCCGCAGCTCCTCCACGTACTCGGAGAGGGCGGCCGACGAGCTGGGCACCGGCCCCGCCGCCACGGAGAGCCCTCTCCTCCTCGGCACCGTCGGCGACAGCGGGCTGGGGAACCTCCCGTCCGGGGCCGGGGACCCCCCTCGCCGCAGCAGCGACGGGGACGTCTCTCCTATCCTATCCGCAGCCTTTTTGGGGCTCTCCAGCTCCTCTTCATCTGCCCGAGGTTTTCCATACTCCCGTCGTCGGGCACCGAGCGCGGGACTCGCAATCCTCCCCGCATCGGCAGCATCGACGGGCCTGGCAGCGCTGCGGGAGGACGCCGGCCGGCTCGCTGCCGGTTCCTTGGCGTCTCTGCTCGCCCTAGAGAAGAGATGTCGGCGTTAGTCTCAGCTGCGTGAGCTCCAGCAGCCGTAACCTCATTCAGCAAGGACAAGGCCGAGCAGCGAAAAGCCACTATTTGCATAGCAGCCTCAGAAGAAACTCCCGCTGCTGCACCGAGCAGTTGGGCAGTGCCCAAAGATTTTATCTTAAATAACTCCAAGCCAGCCAACCTGGCGAAACCCACAGCACAGCGCGTGATGGGACCGCCGTGAGCTCTGCCAAACCAACACGTACCTCTGGGCGTCCTTTTTTTCCTGGCAGATTATAGCAATACGTAGGATTTATTTTATTTCTGTCAAAACCAAAGGTTATTCACTAAAATCTTATGCAGCCAGCTGACAGAGCACCCCGAATGGATCTTAACGTTATTTTGGGGCACATCTCACCCGGGGGGGGGTGAGGTTATGATTACGATTGTGAACTGCAAGAGCCGAATAACGCCTGGCCGGGGCTGCGCACGAGCAGCACGTCCGAAGGGACAAACTGCCTTCCCGCGGGGACTCCCTCTGGCTCAGGTGGGTTTTGAGGAGTGGAGACCGGCCGAGAAGGGGAGGCAGAGCCCGCGGGGCGGGCGGCAGCGCACAGCCGGGCAGTTGGGGGACTCTCCCCACCCTGACAGCACTGATCTTGCCAAGCAAATGCACTTTGGGGAGAAAATCCGCTCGTTTAAGAGCAATTGGCAGAAGCGACGTGTGGGGACGGGGCGGCGCGCTGCCAATGGGGACTGACGCGGCTGTAGGAGCTGTGTGGGCTCCACCTCCGCTCGCCGAAGAGGAGCCACGCGGGTCACCGTCGCGGCAGGAGAGCATCCCCAGAACACGCAGCCCCCCCCCTCCCCGGCAAGCTGACGCACCGGCTGTGGCGTTGGTTTAGCCAAAACGCGGTGCCAAATTGGGGATGGCATCGGCTCAGCAGAGGCAGCTGTTGCTCCTGTCACCAGGATCGCAGCTTGCGCGGGTGGGAAGCAGCAGAAAGGGCAGTAATGGTGACAACCACCACCACCACCACAATAATCATAATAATACCAATAATAATGATGATAGCACGGCACGCCCCTGTGTGCTGAGAGCAGAGCAGCACGCAGCAGGTCTGCGGTGGGGACGGGCACACGGTGATGGTGCAGGAGATGGTGCCCAGGAGGAGCCTTGCCGGCCAGCTGGCACTCGTGGTTTCACTCCTGCTCCTCGCCGTGGGGCTGCATGAGCTGCTCCGGGACTGCTACGGTGACACCGTACTCACCCCCGCGCCAGCCGCTCGCTGAGCAGGACCAGGATGCGGTGGCGGTGTGGCGGGAGCTGGGGATGGCCCTGCCTTCCCCCAAATCCTGCCTGTCCCTCTCCAAAGCGTTCGATGCCACTGACCCCCCTCTCCACCAGGGCAGGAGCTTGGGAGCATCTCCTCGGGCATGGCGGGATGCCGATGTGGTGCTTGTTCGGCTGCCGAAGGCCCTCCCAAGCGGCTGGATCGTGGCACACACTGCCAAACGGCTTCTCTACCCCAAGCGTGTCCCCTTCCCCATGCAGCTGGTGCGCAGAGATGGGGAGGGGGCTGCAGTCACCGGTGGGCTTGGTGTCACTGCTGGCACTAAAGCTCCCAATGTGACGCTTTACATGCTCCCGCCCTTTTTTTTTTAAGTTTTTTTATGTGCTCCCCCTCCTTTTCAGCTTGAAGGGCTGAAAAACTGGATTTTCTGCCTGTCCCACTGTGGGGAAAGGCAAAGGGCCTCTTTGCCGGGACACGTCTGAAACCAGGCAGGCGCTGTGCAGAGCCGCGCCGTACCGTGCCTCTCCTCGGCACAGCGCGTCACATCAACGCGAGCCGGTTACTGTCCGCAGGCCGCCCGCGCGCAGCCGCTTGCCGCCGTGACGGGGAGCGTAGGCGCCTGCGGGCGATGCCTTCCGACAAAGGCTGCGCCCGGTGCCGGCAGCTGCCGCTGGGTCATCCCCACTCGCGGATACCCCCGGCATCACTCAGCCAAGGACCCGGACCTGGCCTTAACGAGAAGGCTGCCGGGGTGTGAATTCGTCTGAGAAAGAGAGGAGAAGGGGAATAAAGAGCGAAGGGCAGAGTAAAGCAGCAGAACCTAAACACAAACCCACCCCTGGGAGGCCAGCAGGCTTCGAGGTATGGGAGCACTGGTCAAGTTTTACATCGCCACTAATGAAGCATCCTGCCCTGGGAATGCTGGGGTTGCCATGGGAACGGGGTGAGAGCAGATAATCCAGCCACCGCGCCGGACCCCTTCGGACCCGGCTCCGCTGACCCGTGAAAGAATTTACACGCCGAGACGGGTTAAAGACAAACTCCGTGGCTGGGAAACGCAAGCGATTGCAGAAGTGATGGGGTAAGCGATTGCAGAAGTGACGGGGTAACGGAGCGGCTCCGGGTCCCCGGCGCCCGCCGGCACAGCCCAGGGCACGGCGATGCCCGCCCGGCCCCGCTGCTCGCCACCGTGCCGCGCACCCGCAGCTCATTAAACGGGCCCAAACCATTCGGTTATCCAATGCAAAATGAATTAACCGGCGATTTAATCTCCCTGGAACGCAGCAACCTCCAGGGCTACCCCGCACCGCTGCCCCCGCCGCTGCTGAGGCCTCGCCGCTGATTAATGGTTTAAGACATCTCGATAACGGCGGGTTTTAGGAGCCTAAATTGCATCTTACCTAAATAGCTGCTGTAATCCTTTCCATGAGAATTTGCACGGAAATTGCTCCAATCACTCTCTACGTTTCCAAATAATATCGTAAACCGCTGCACAACTGACTTTCATAAATTAAACAGCCAGCTCCGATATTTTCCTTGAGTTTTTAAGACTCAGATAAAAGTGAGCCGGAGAGGTAAGAAACACTAATGGACTGTGAACGGGGACGGTTTACACGCTGCTATTGATTGTGCTGCTCACCACGACGGACAGTTACTCTTTTAATGAAAACCTTTAGAGCCTGAAATGGAGTGAAAGCCACAAATATGGGATTGTTCCTGCGGCTCCCACGGCTCGTCGGAGCCCGGCCGCCGAGCCCCCGCAGCCCCCGGGGTCCCAGCAGGGACCGCTGTGTCACGGAGCATCTCCTGCCCGCGCTCGCCATGCCCCGGCTTTCAGCAGACGAGCTGAAGCCCAGGACCGCCCCATCCATCCCCGTCTCTCCCAGCAGTTCCTATTAGCCGCGTTAAGCAAAACCCCACGGCACAGGCCAGGGACAGGGCTGGTTTTCCCAGGGAAGCCGTATCTCTCCGGACACGGCTCATCGGCCCCCGGTCAGCGCGCGCGGTGCCGGCGCCGGCAGGTCGGTGCGGGGGTCGTGGCGTGTGAGCTCCGAGCAGCATCGGCTGCCTGGCGAGCGCACGCGGGGGCTGAGGTCTCATTGGATTTTAAATGAAAACGCAAACGCTCCTCGGGGCTTACACCAGCAGCAAAAAGGCACCGCGGGGTGGGGAAACACTGCCCGGATTTCTCTGCTTTTGATGCTTTTCCTCTTGCTTTCCTGCATCTAAAACGCTCAGGTGCTTCCAGCAGAACCCGTCATCGCTTCCCCTCCTGGGAAGCCAAAATCTGCTTTGCCCACCTCCGGAGACCCTTCCCTGTGGTGGATCCGAGCTGCTGTCCACCCCGGCCCCGGTGTGCCCCGGCGTGTGTGAGGGTGGCATCCCCCGCTCCCGCGTCACGGCTGCACTGAAATCACACCTCCGTTGCAATTAATTGCTTTCTGCAAAAGGAGCCTGAGGACCACAAGGTAATTTCTCCCACGCAGCAGGTTTCTGACGGAAGAAGCCCAGGGGCTGGTGCCGGTGCTGCCGCGTCCCGCCGGGCTGGCACAGCCGGGGAGGCTGGGCTGCCCCCCACCCCCACCCCCCAGCGCCGGGCAAGCCATGCGAGCGCGGCTGGACCCCAACACTACCGTACCACTGCCCCATCCTCATCATCTCTTCCTTTCACCCCACCCTGATGGCGACCAAAAAAAAACCCACCCCAGGGCTGCTCTGCTCTTGGCCGTGCTGAAGCCTCCCCACGAGGCAGGGCGGGCGCGCGAGACGGTCCCGTCCCATCTGGCAGCATCCTCTGCTCATCCGCCAAGCCCAGTAGCTCCCGAGGCTCGCGATAACCCGAGGAGCCGGCGGCAGCCCCGGCGGCGGGGGATGCTGCGGGATGCAGGACCGCGAGCGCGCTGCAGCCGCCCGGCGCAGCCCCGCTCCCCGCCGCAGCGTTGGGGGGGTTCCCCAGCCCAAAGGCAGAAGCGGGGCCCGACGCAGAACTCGGAAGGCATCTCTAAGCCAAACGGAGCTCTGCAATACGCCATTCACACCAAAGCAAATGACATACAACAATAATTAGTGAAGATTACATAGCAATTAACGTGATTACAATTATGCTAGTTGAAATAATTTATACAATAAAATCCACGCATGCACTGCAACACACGACCAGGGATGGAAGTGCGGCTCGGGTGCTTTTCCTGGTAGCTCATAAATAAAGCCAAGACAACTCCCTGTGAGGGAGAAAAAAGAGATTGGCCTAATTTCTGTCAGAAGAGGATTTTCTCGTCACACCGTCACCTACAGAAGAGCTCCCAGTTTCCCCTAGACCGATTTGCTTTTGACACAATAATGTTTAAAAATAGACGTGTCGGATCCCCGCCAGCCCCGGGACCCGGGCTGCTGCTCTCACGCACCGAAGCAGAAGGGGGAAGGGTGCCGGGGTGACGCCGGGGCTGCCGATGCCGCCGTGCCACGGGATGCAGGAGCCGAGAGGCAGAGCCCTGCGCTGCAGCCCCATCCCCTCCTGCAGCTCAGCATCAGCCCCTCGGGCGCAGCGCACCCCCCCCAGCCCCCAGCCTGGCGAGGGGCGGAATAAATACGTGAAGTTTTGATTTGGCTTCCTAAGAAAAAAACCTGATAGCTTATTCCAACTCTGCAGTGTGTCGTATTTATTGAGGCTTAGCCCTGCTGGCCAACATTTTGTACAAGCGCTTAAATAGCAGAGAATTAAAGAAAATGTTAATCAAATCTCTCATTCCTGTGCACTACAGTGACGAGAACAGCCTTCTATGCTTTCCTCTGGCTTTTGGCAGCTGTTTGTTCAGGAAATATCCCATATGCAGTGCTGAGAAGCGAATGCTAGGAAGAGTCATTTTTCATTACTGGGTGCTTGTGTAAGACAAAGGAATCTTAATAAGGAAGAGCTCGTTTCGCTGATCTCATTTTTATTACCTTGCCAGTCTCATCGCCTGTTTGTTTGCATTTCATGCGGCCTCCTCTCTAATATTTCCATCTTAGATGAGCTGAAGCCAAACACAGCGACGGCATCGGGATTTGCAATTCGCTTCTTCGTGACCCCCAGGACGGGGGCAGATCCTCACACTATTTCCAAGTCGAGGTACAAATCGACTCTCACAATGGCCACGGTCAGTCCAGTGAGTTATTTTTATGGATCCCCACGCCTGCATACCTGCCCTTGTATTATAAACCCAGTGCATTTCAGTGCAGAACTATGACACTAGCCATAACTCCCGATTTGCTGCCCTTCATTTATGATCCGAGCTGGGCCATTTGGACCAAAGACCTGTAAGCAGCACAGAGGGATGACTTTTCTGCGGTGCTGCGGTGGGGCACGGGGTCTCAGCCGGCCGCTCTCAGGGCTCCCACCCACCACCTCCCCGCAGGTCCGGGCCCTGCGCTGCCCGACCACTCTTAAATTCCGCCTCGTGGCAGCAATGGACCGCTTCAAACCGCTCCGGCACGCGCGAGGTGTCCGCTGCCGGGGGACACGCTCTGCAGAAGATTAATTCTGGCCATAGTTATTGCACCGTACAGAGCAGGGGAATGCAGTGGGGACAGATCTCGCCACAATCGGAGCAGGGGGCTTCATACTGATGTCTGCAATGAAACGGCAGTCCGCAAATCCCATCGAACCCCGGCGGCTCGGAGCATCTGTCCACGGACCTGCGCCCGCGCAGGGCGCCGCAGCGAGCTGCGCCCAGCGCCAGCCTGGCCCCCAACCCCTTCTGGGGGGGGGGAACGGGGGAAAAAGATGGGAAAATAGTGATGGGTGTCCTGACACACCATCCCTGGGAAAGCAGTGTGGCGTGGAGGCCCCGAGGCAGGGGCTGCAGGCAGGGGCTGCGGGCAGGGGGAGCGGCAGGGCTGCAGGCAGGGGGACTGGCAAGGTTGCGGGCAGGGGGACCGCCAGCCCTGCCCACAGTGAATTCGGCTGCTTGGGTTTTCCGTCTGCATGCACTGGTGGCTGCCACCTTGTCCCATGGCAATCCGCTACAGACCATGCATTATGCAATAAAAATGTGCTTTTTTTCGTTATAAAGCTATCGTTTTGCAGATTTTTTGCATGCAAAGTAGAGGAAGCACCTTCCCTCGGCAGGGATGATACTCCCTGGAGCCGCTTCGGCCCCGCACTGCTCCGGCCCCGGGACTCAAAGCTCCATCTCTGCCCACCTACAGCCCTCCCAAAGCCCCCGTGGAGACCCGCCACCCTCCCCTGTCCCCACTGCCACCCTTCTGAGATGCAGCCACCAGACCCCGATTTACAGGGCTCTCCAAAACTCAGCCTGTGCAACTGCTTCCCGCATGAAACACAAAGAACCGGTTTGCCTGCGATGCCGCAGCACCGGGGATGGCCGTAAAACCGTGGGCTTGTCTTGGGGCCGGAGGGTCCCTGCGATGGGCACCCGCCGGACCCCCCACCGGGCAGCCCTGCCGCCGAGCAGCCCGGGGCAGCAGCGGGAGCTGAGCAGAGGCAGTTTGGCCGTGCGAGTGCTTGGGCCACTCTCCAACTCCCTCCCAGCCCATCAGCATTACCGTCAAAAAAAAAATAAAATTAACATATTTTATATTAGAACTGTATAAATGCATACTGTTTCCTCAGCAGCAAAAGGCGAGCATATGGCGTACAAATCCTCAAATAGGCTGCATCGCCTCTTTAAATTATCTCTAGAGAATACATCAAGGGATATTATACTGCTTGAAGCATGTTTTTGATGTAGCGGCTTTCATCTAGCGTTTCACTGATCCTGGCGGGGCAGCGACTACCTTCCTCGATTGGATGTTTTGACCTTAAAGGCCACGGGCGCCCCCGAGCTCCTCTCCGCGTGCCCTGAAAGGAGCGCCGCCGAAGCGCCCGCCGTCCCCGGGCCGGCACCTGCAGCCCCCGCCCCGATGAGCCGCGGGGGGCTCCCCTCTCCCCGAGCAGCTGCAGGCGCTGCAGCGGTGCCGCCGCGGTGCTCCTCACTGCACCGTGCCATCCCTCACCCATGAAGGGTGACTTTATTTTTGCCACGGGGAGAATAAAAGTCACAGAGAGCGCACGTGGGAGCCGCCGAGGATAACGCGGCGGTGTGGGATGCTGGGCTCTGCTCGAGGGAGTTACCGGCAGCACCCACCGCACGCGTCCCCCGGTTTGAGGGGCTCCGAGCAGCCACAGCCCCCCGCAGGCAGCAGCCAGGGCAGCGGCAGCACTTGCGGGGTCAGGGCCACGCAGACACTCGCGACGGGAGAGCAGCCGCCGGGGCTGACAGCTCTGCTGTCCTCGACGCCCCGACGGGGCAAGGGCGCCCGCGGCCGCCTCTCTGCGCCCCAGCGCGGGGAAACCAGCGCTGCCTGCACCTCCTCCTGCCTCTCACGCTTTTTTTTTATTAAAAAAAAAAATAAATACAGGAAGGTTTACAATACCTTTGGGGTGGTTTGCTGCTGCAAAGGTATTTTTCTACCCTCCGTGCCCCTGCAAGATGCTGGAGCTGGCACCAAGCGCCCGCGGTTCCCCCCCCCGGAGGAAAGCTGCAGCAGGCGCCCCGTGCAGGGGGAGCAGCCGCGGGTCTGTCACCCACGGAGGTGGCCGTGCCCGGGACGGGCTGGGGGTCCCTTACCTCGCGCCCTGGGTGCTGCGGCTGCCGACGGACTGCACGGAGAGGCTCCCGGCCACGCTGGGACTCGCCGGGGAAGACCAGCCCGCGGATGACCCCAGCCAGGACCTGATGCTCTCTGCGGGCTCCAGACTGAGCGTGGAGCCCACGCTGGAGCAGGCATCCCTGCGGGGAGAGATGACACCTCGTTAGCTCCACGAGCGCAGGCCAGAGGGCCGGGAAGGAGCCCCGGAGCACGCGTGAGGCCGGGCACAGACTGGGGGTTCCTCCCCAGCTCCAGCTGGTGGGCTCTGCGCCGGCTGTTTTGTGGCACCGGCGCAGATTGGGTAAACCAAACCCTTCCAGGCAACCTGGTCCTTGTGCCATTGCTGCTGCCACTAACTCATTCCCTCATGCTTTTCCCAGCAGCCTGTATGCAGCGGGCAGGAAAACCCCGCTGTTGCCCGCAGTGCCGCAGGACCGGCGCGGCAGAGGCGGTGTGACCGCAGGCACCCACCGTGCCCTACGCACCCCTGGGCTCCCCCCGGGGCCGGCGCTCCCCCTGCCCACCCGCCGGCAGCCCACGCTCCCGCCGCAGCAGATTAAATCCTTTAGGATCTCAGCGTTCCTTCCCAGCCACAGATCAGCCTCGCGCTCTCAACGTGCAGCCCGGAGGAGTGAGAGCATCCCGCCAGGATGGAGGGAAAGCGGGTCGGCAGGCATGGGGTGGGGGGGCACGCGAAGCCGACCCGTGCGAAATCCCGTCTGCGCCCTGCCCTGGGCAGCCCGCGGGCAGCTGGTGGTCCGGAACCCACCGCACAACGCGGCGCGGGCTCCTGCCCCCGGGCAGCTCCCCGGGGGCTCACTCACGTCTCTCTCCTGGAGCGGAGCGACTCCCGCGCCGTCTGCACGCTGCAACCGAGGGACAAAGGAGAGAGTCACCCGCGATGGCTCTCACGGCCTCCCCAAAGGCACCGCTCGAGCCTGATGTGATGAAAACCTTCCCAGGCAACATCCCCCCCCTCCTCCACCAGCCCGAGCAGAGCTGCAGCAGTGGCCGAGGCAGCAGCGGGGCCGTTCCCAACACGCTCTCCTCCTCACGGGCTCCCTGCACTGCTCGGGCCCTGGGCTGCCCAAGGGACCCCATGCATGCACCCTCCGTGGCAGGGACATGCGCCGCTGCTGCAGCGTCTGCTGCGTCTGCGCTGGCAGAGCACGGCGGCCGTGCCGGCGCCGGCGCCGGGCAGGGAGCGAAACACGCCGCTCTTCCTGCGGGCAGCAGCCGCGCAGGTCCCTGCCGCGAAGCGCTTCTCACCTCCCGCTAACGTGTCGATTGCATTGGAAATCGCTTCTGTTTCACGCGGGAGTGAATTTCTGCGCTCGCGGTTTCTATCTCACCTTTCCCCGGTTTAATCACTACAGAAAGGAAATCTCTTCTCACGGCACAATGACAAGTACATCTCTGCTTTTTTTTTTTTTTAAATGCATTTATCTATTTGTCTCCATTTGTCACGATGCCCCTTTAGCGGCGCAGCAGAGGGGCAAATTGGAGGGCTGTAGAAATAAAACCTGAAAAATTTACTGGAATTTTTTCCCCATCTTTTTTTCCTAGTAAAATCCTCCTCCCTCCTGCCCAGTTCCACTGGTTCCTCCAAACCCCAGCTCCCGTGGCTGACCGAAGCGCAGGATTTTCAACCCGTAAAGGGGCTGCTGCTGTCCTTTCTGCTTACTTTAAGCAAAGGTGGGTGACGCTTTTTCATGAAACCTTTCATTAACATGAAGTTTCTTGTTCATAAACATGTGCCACTGCAGCGCAACCACTCGCAGATGCAGATGTGCAGGTAGAGCCACCGTACCATCGCCGTCACACGGTGCGGCATCCTCCCCCACCGCAAAGCACCCGAGCCTGCCCTCCCGCAGCCCCCCGCAGCCCCCGGCGCTCCTCCCCTCACCTCTCGGCATCGCTCTCGTCGCTGGACCGCAGCTCCTCCAGGGCCACCTGCAGATCGGCGATGCGCCGGATGGATGTCCCCAGGTCAGCCTGCAGGACCTGCCGCACCGCCGCCAGCTCCGCCAGCTGCTGCTCCTGCGCGGACGGCACCGGGTTAGCGCCTGCGCCCCGATGCGGCACACCCGAACCGCGGAGGAGGCGAGCGAGGCGTCCGCTAAAGCTCCCCCCATCCCACGCCAGCACGCTCTGTGCCCTGCCGGGGCGCGCTACCTGCCCCTGCGCCCTGCTGCACATGCGATAGCTTTGTAAAATGTCATCTCCATCATACATAAGTGCGGCCAGCAGGTCAAAGGAGGGGATTCTGCCCCTCTACTCCGCTCTCGTGAGACCCCACCTGGAGTACTGCATCCAGCTCTGGAGTCCCCAACA
>VUYV01000156.1:1031596-1044280 GCA_008711295.1 Anarhynchus alexandrinus | reverse complement strand
CTGTGAGGGTGGTGAGGCACTGTCCCAGGTTGCCCAGAGAGGTTGTTGAGGCCCCATCCCTGGAGGTGTTCAAGGCCAGGCTGGACGTGGCCTTGGGCAGCCTGGTCTGGTGGGAGGTGTCCCTGCCTATGGCAGGGGGGTTGGAACTCGATGATCTTCAAGGTCCCTTCCAACCTAAACCATTCTATGATTCTATGAAATCACGAGTGCCAGCTGGCCGGCAAGGCTCCTCCTGGGCACCGTCTCCTGCACCATCACCGTGTGCCCATCCCCACCGCAGACCTGCTGCGTGCTGCTCTGCTCTCAGCAGCAGGACCCGGATGGCACCACGGACCCAGCATCGCCCGCGGCTGGGCAGCCTGGCGGCACGCCGAGGATGCCAACCTGGCACCACCCGCGCATCGCGGCTGAGCCACCGCCGCGGTCACGGCATTCCACGTCCTTTCAGCTAGGAAGGAAATCCTCGTGATGTTTTCTAAACCATCACACGGCGGAGAGAAGAGGAGAAGGAGAGGGAGCGCGAGCTGCAAATTCACCGTGATTGAAGCTGCCAGCAGTAAAATTGCCATCTCGGTGGTGACAAGGTGAGAGATGATTTGCAGCGCGGGCTGCGACAGGCCACGGCGCGGGAGCCGGCGGACTGTCAGAGTAAATAATGGAAGCCCTGGGATCGCCGGGCACGCGGGCCCGAGGGGAAGAGCGTTTCAGTTCATAAAAACATGCAGAGAAATATCCCAGTTCGGGTTGCACAGCATCACAGCGGCTTCTGGAAATGCGCCGGTATTGGTAAAAACCTGAACGCTGCCAAGATTTTCTCTGAAACTCAGCGCTTCCGAGCCCTGTGCTCTCCCCACCCCATCCTGGGCACATGCAGAGGGTGGGAAGGACCTGTTTTGTCACAGGAACTGCTCTGAGTCACATGGGGATGGCCCACGGACATGGTCCACATGCCGGGGTTGGCCCCGTAAGCGGCCGCGGGCTCGGGAGGGAGCATGGGGTGAAACGCTGACCCCCAGGAGAGAGAGCCCCAAGCTTCGGCTCTCTGTGTGCCTGTGTTCAGCTATTTGCAACCGCAAGAGCACGGCAGTAAAACAACCGCTAGATAAAAAGCTCAACCCTTCAAACAGGCTGATAAGAGTCTCCATTGAACCAGTTCCTCAGCTCCAGGATACAGCACAAATTAAATATAGCTCAGCGGCTGCATTTAATTCCCTTCCTCCGTTCTGCTGTTATTAACCTGACAGCGCCTGGCAGGGAGGCAGCCGGGCACACGGCGGTGTGCACCCCCCCGGCACCCCCGACCCCACTGGCAAACGAAATCCCCCGGGGTACAGCTGCGAGAGCGGCAAACAGCGTGTGCCGGTGCCTGGTGGGGTCCCCCCCTGGCCCCGCTGCCTTCTGCACCATCGCTATGGGCACGCCGAAAGAACTGGCACCACCGTGGGGCTGATGCTGCTGAGCTCCCCCCGGGGATGCCCCACTCCCTGGGCACCCATGGTCCGTGGCACCCACAGTCCGTGGCACCCACGGTCCGTGGCACCCACGCTGCGTGGCAGAGAGGAGCCGGTGGCCTCAGGAGGGGGTTGTGCAGGGCACCGGGGTGGCTTTGGGGACTGCACGGCGGTGGGCTCTTCGCGCTGTGGGTGCCCTTGGGGTCCCCTGCCCACACGCCGCCCCAGCGGCAGTTTGGGTGTAAGCCCGAAAATACCCGTTTCTTAATGAGAGTTGGCGCTGCTCGAGCACAGCCCCGCTGCTAAAGCAGCCCCCCGCCATCGCCCCAGCTTCCCGGGCTGCTGCACCGCAGAGGACAGCGCCAGTCGCACGCGGAGGACGATCCGGGGCGGCTCCACGCGCGCTCTCTGCCCGGGGACTCGCACGAGCCTGTGCCCAAAGTGCGTTTCAGCTCTCGGGGCTCGGGCGGTACCGTAAAGTGAATTCTGGCGATTTAAGTCTGCAGAAAGATGGAGGGAAGAGAAAGGGCACCGCTCAGTTTCTCTGATGCCCTGCCTTTCAGCATGGGCTCAGCGCATCCGCAGCTCCCGAGGATGCTGCAGCCAGCGAGGAGGACAAGGAGGAAGAGGAGGAGGAGGAAGAAGAGGAGGAGAAGGAGGAAGAAGAGGAGGAGGAAGAAGAAGAGGAGGAGAAGGAGGAAGAAGAGGAGGAGGAGGAAGAAGAAGAGGAGGAGGAGGAAGAAGAGGAGGAGGAGGAAGAACAGGAGGACAAGGAGGAAGAAGAGGAGAGGGAGGAAGAAGAGGAAGAGGAAGAAGAAGAGGAGGAGAAGGAGGAAGAAGAGGAGGAGGAGGAGGAGGAAGAAGAAGAGGAGGAGGAGGAAGAAGAGGAGGAGGAGGAAGAAAAGGAGGAGGAGGAAGAAGAGGAGGAGAAGGAGGAAGAGGAGGAGAAGGAGGAAGAGGAGGAGAAGGAGGAGGAGAAGGAGAAGGAGGAAGAGAAGGAGGAGGAAGAGGGAGGAGGAGGGAGAAGGAGGAGGAAGAGGGAGGAGGAGGGAGAAGGAGGAGGCGGCTGGCAGAGCCACAGCCAGGGGCAGAGCAAGGAGAAGCGCTCTGAGTAAACGTGCTGCTCAGCATTTTGGGCTCAAATCAGCGCAAAAGAGAAAGGCTTGTGCTTCCAGAGCCACCGAGCAGCTCTGCTGAGCAGCCCTGCGCTCATGAGGACAGCGCTGCGGTGGGGAGGAGACTGCGAACCCAACGTCCCGCCCAGCCCAGAGCTCCATCCCGCATCTCGTGCGCGGAGGCACTTCATGTTTTACTCTGTGCTGTACAATTGTCTCGACAAAAGGAATAATTATGTCAATGTAATCAAATTTCAAATGCAAAAACCGCTGTCTTCATCATATAAACTGCCAAGAACGGTCCCAGCATCAGGCCACTCTTATCCCGGGGAGCGATTAGCCACCTTTGACACATGTTGTTTCAATCTAAATGTAAATGCAAGAAGTGTTTCCCTTTTAACACAGCGACCGGTCTGAGCGTTTCCACCCTCACGCGGGACGAGCTGCCAAGCACTGCTGGCTTTTTCTTTCCTCTGAGCAGAAAAAGGGGGGAAAAAAAAAAAGAGGAAAAACTCATAACCTGCCTGCTCGCGTGGAAGCATCGGCAGCAACTGGGAGAGCAGCGCTGCACGGAGCGGAGGAGCGGTGGCGCTCCCATGGCCGTGCCCTCTCCCCGTCCCGCCGGACCCCGGGGATGAGCCCGTCCTCCCCCACCGTGGGCAGCAGCCGTGGGGATCACCCGGCTGCAGGGACACCAGGGGACAGGATTGCTGCACCCCACCACCACCACGGGACCTGCTCCCCCCCCCCCAACGGCTTCCCTGCGCGCTTGGACTCGGTGGCCACAGCCAGAGCCAGCCGGCCGCTGCCCTTCGCCACGTGCGAGAAACGGCGCGGGACGGCAGCGAAGAGGCTGCCGGGGACCAGAGCGACACGCCGCACTGCGGCTGGACCGAAAGGGGACTTGCACATCATTTTGCCCGCGTTATTCGTCGTTAACGGCCCGTTATCGCAGGCGCCCCTGTTCCGGCTGGCGCTGATGATGATGGGGAGCCCAGACAGCGGCGGGGGGGCTGCAATCAGAGGAGCCGCGCTGATGAGCGGGGCTTACAAAGCGAGGGCTGCCAGGGGAATCGGTCCTTTCTGCCTCCTCGGGGAGGGGGCGAAGGCTGGAGCAGTTGCCCTCGCGCTGCACGGTGCCTGAGGAGTAAAGGCAGCACTTTTGCAACTGTTTATGAGATTTCTGCTGCTGCTGCTCTTTAACCTCCACGGGGATATGATAGGCATTGCGTGGCAAACTGATCCGGGGGGGGATTTCATCCCCAACCGCACACCCCCCCCGTGGCTGCGCTGCTCTTCCCAGCCCACGGCTCACCGGGAGCAGTGCCGGGGTTGCCCCGCGGGAGCCCAGCGCCTCCCCAAAACGTGTCCCACAGGTGGGGGGGGGCTGCTTGCTCAGGGTGGGAACCCCACGGTCAGCACCGGAGCTGGTGGCCGGGAAGGGTCCGGGTGCAGGACCGCACTGCCAAAGGGGTCCCCACCAGCCGCTCACGTCAGCCCTTGGACGCGCTCTCCCTCCTTCTCCCGAGGAGAAGCACGCAGGGATCGTTGCCCTCTCCCCTGCAAAGCAGCAGTACCGGATTTGCAAAAAGCCCCAGTGCTCCAGAAAGGGGCTAAAGCTACCACCGCAAACCAGAGATGGAGAAGCAGAACGAACGGTCCTTTGCTTCCCGTGTATGGTGATTTTTCCGTTGAAAATGCTCCGCTGGTTTCCCTCCTGCCTTGCGGCGCTTTGGGGCAGCCCTGCTCTACCCATCCTCCCGGCCAGCCAGGGACCTGCCCAGGCGCCCACGCACCCGGGGAGAGACGGGGACGCGGCACCAGCAGTGAGCCCAGGGAAAGGTGCTCCGGCTTCCAACCCGGGGCTCCGAGAGCGCTTCTGCTACACCGGCTCAGGAGCATCCTATGCCGTTCAACCCCCGTTCCTGGGGGGGCTCTGGCTCCTTCCACCGAACCAGTCAGTCACGCGCAGCAGAAACCAGCCTGACCAGCTTAAAAACCCCGGCTGATGTATATTTTATGATCAATAAATAAAATATATGTTCTGCCCGGTTTCGCATACGTTTCCAAATTAGATTCTCCCACTCGCAGCCTATCGGCGGACAGCACAGCACTCCCCAAACCCGGCGGCGCCAGTCCGCTGGCAGGTCAACAGCATTTATTTTAGAAAGGGGAGGTTAATTTCTGCCGAGAGGGAGCCTGAATTAAGGGCTCTCTCAAGACAAGGGGGACGGGAGCTCGCTTGGCCGCGGTCAGCACGCACCAAACCCACACTGAGACGCTGCCGCCCACAGCCCAGACTCCCGCCCTCGCCCGGGGGGGCTCGCGGGAGGATGCTGCCGCTCATCCGTGCTGGAAAGACCCTGACACCACCGGTTACACTGCAAAAAAAGTAATTCCTACTGGGAGTGCCACAGCCGAGCGCTCAGCAGTGGGTCTGGCCCACCGGCCACCTTTCCCCGCGTTTCATACGGCCCCTCCGCACCCGCCCTGTCCGAAGCCCCCGCAGCCCCTCGCACGGCACCACCCGCTCTCCCCGCGAGGACCGCTTGGAAAGGAAGAGATTTGCCGCAAAGGGGAGATATCGCTGCCACTTCGTGGGGACCCAGAGAAGAGAAAGCCGAGGGAGGGAGGGCACAGCCCCCGGCACCACGGCACCCCACTGCTGGCATGGCACGGCAGCAGGGCTGTCACCCAGTGCCATGGCAGAAGAAGTCAAGACGAGCGCGGGCTGCTGGCAAGGACAGGAGGAGACGTGGGCTGGCAGGTCCCGGGGGCTCCCTGCTCCCGGAGCGTGCCACCCCGCTCTGTCCCTCTGCCACAGGCGGGTGAGACCCCGCTGTCCACCATCTCTCTGAGCATCGCCGGGGCTTCCTCCGGCGCTTCACCGGTGGTCTTTTCCGAGAGCCGGGAGAGGATGCTCCAGCCCTGGGCAGGCTGCGCCGGGCACCAGCAGGCAGCTCAGCGTGTCGGCCCCCGGCCAGAGCCCGCCTGGAAAGAGGGGGAGAGGGGACACCTCCGCCGGCAGCTCCCTACCTCCCACCCCCCGCATCTCCCCGCAGCCTGCTTTCGCTTCTCTGGAAAAGGATTTCTAAACCCCTTTTTTTTTTTTGAAGAGTTTCTTTTTCATCTAATTTTGTCTCGGAAGCATTTGAAGATAAGTTAAAAAGAGCTAAGCAAAACCAGCAGTGAAATAATTTCTGGGACCAGAAAGGACGCCGAGGCAGGCACCGCAGAGCATCCCGCGCCGCGTCCTCCTCGCCGCCTTTTGTTTCTGTTTGTGGTTCCGCTGTCACAACATAACCTTTGCGAGCTCCCATCCACCTCAAGTGAAGTGTAATCTAATTAGCCCAATTTGGAGTGCTTCCATTTGAATAATTTAGCGTACACCTGCAGTAGTCATCAATCATTATTATTTTTAATTAAGTAATTAACTCGCAGGTTTTCAGAAAGTTTGAAGTGACAGAATTTCGGCGGTTGAAGCCTCAAGCGAGCCGGGGCGAGCGGCGCTTCCCGCGCTCGCAGACGCTGGCGTTACCAGTAATTGGTGCGAGCGGCCACAAGTGCGGATGATTTCCTGAAGAATTTACTCTTTTAATGGCAAACCCGAAATCACACTGCCTGCTGCACAACACGCCTAATTAGCACGTCTCTATACGAGTTTTCACTGGCAGCTCCTCCATCACCCAACCTCACCTCTAAGGACGGGCTCCCTTTGATGGTAATTGTCCTTACGCTCAGCCAAAGTCATTAGCTTTTAAAGGAAAGAGCAGCTCCGCCGGGCCCGGGCGCAGGCGCTGCGGGGGCCGGGGGCTGCGGAGGCAGCAGAGGGTTTGGCTGAGACCCCGCTGGGAGCTGGAGGTTTGCCTGGGCGGGAGCGCGGCATTCCCGGCTGGAAGCACAAACAGCTCCCACTTTGCTTCTGGAGTCCACTGAAAGCACCACCAAGAAAAAAAAAATCTTTAAAGCTTGCAAAAGTGGAAAAAAAATAAAAAATAAATCCTAGAGATCAAGCTGCAATGTGCTACAGCACGCTGGATTGCGTGGCGGTAACAGGGGCTGCGTTACAAAGCAGATTTGCCACCAGAAGAACCAGAAAAAAAAAAAAAAGGTTATTTACACTGTGACTCTCATCTTTTTTTTTTTTTTCCAAAAAAAAAAAGTGTGAAGAATATCTTCACACCTGCACCTCAGTTTCCAGTAAAAATAGTTAATTATTATGCTGATGGATTTCACAGCTTCTTTAAAGAAACCTGATTTTAAGGCAGCGCCTGAAAGCCCCCCCCACCCCGGCGTGCTTCGGGGGGGGCACAGAGCTGCCGGTCGGCGCAGGGCGGCGGGAGGAGACGCAGCGGGTCCGGCCGGGTCCCCCAAGAGCACCTCTGCCAGATGGGGCTTCATCCCGGCAGGATCGGGCCCTGCTTTTCCCCGGAGCGTCCCAGCAAGGTGCCCCGGCGCAGCCCCCGCGGGCGGGAAGCCCCCGGCTCTTCCAGGGCAGGAGGGACCGCGGGGCTCCATCCCGGAGCTCCCATCCCAGCTTCCCGCAGCCGCTTGAGTTCTCCCACGAAATCCAAGCTGCTCGGTCCCGGGCAGCGCGGCCGTAGGTGCCCCCTTACAGAAACAGGCGCTTCTCTGAGTGTTGTAGTTCTCACTTGGCACACACTGGAAGAAGTACTGTCTCAAAGGGGAATCAGTCCATCCTGGCTCGTTAGTAGCGCGCACCTCCCCCTGCTGCCACGGCAAATCCCCAGGTCGGGAGGGAGATGCTCCGCCAGGAGCTCTGTGAGGACATCCCCGTAAGGGCAAGGCATGGCACAGGGTCCTCACGCGGCGTCCCTGCCCCTTCCTGGGGCTTCCAGTGATGGCTGTGGGCACCCAAAGCAGCAAATCTGCAGGTCGGGAGGGAGATGCTCCGCCAGGAGCTCTGTGAGGACATCCCCGTAAGGGCAAGGCATGGCACAGGGTCCTCACGCGGCGTCCCTGCCCCTTCCTGGGGCTTCCAGTGATGGCTGTGGGCACCCAAAGCAGCTGAGATGAGGCCTCTTGCAAACACGCCCCTCTCTCCCTGATGCTCGTGATGGACCATCGACCCCGAGCCAGCGTCACCCCCAGCCAGCGTCACCCCCAGCCAGCGTCACCCCTAGCGCGCCGAAGCCGGCAGCCGTGCCCAGCACCCAGCGCCATCCTGCCCCGGCAGCAGCCTCAGGAGGGAGAACCCAGCCGGCGGCTGGTCCCAGCCACAGCGACGGCAGCTCATCGCCCCGCACAGCCCTGCCCCACGCCTGCTCCCAGCCCCGGCTCCATCCTTCCCTGCGCCGCGCCGGGGGACTCCTATCCGGACAAGCGTGAGCATGTGTGCACACCCGGCGAGCGACGAGACCAGGGCTTGCTTTTAAGCTCCCCAGGATCGAGCCAGCAATGTGCCCTTGTCACCAAAAAGGCCAATGGCATCCTGGGCTGCATGGGGAAGAGTGTGGCCAGTAGGTCGAGGGAGGTCATTCTCCCCCTCTGCTCTGCACTGGTGAGGCCACAACTGGAATACTGTGTCCAGTTCTGGGCTCCCCAGTTCAAGAGGGACCGGGAACTGCTGGAGAGAGTCCAGCGTGGGGCAAGTGAGAGGACGGAGGGATTGGAGCATCTCCCGTATGAGGAGAGGCTGAGAGCGCTGCGACTCTTTAGCCTGGAGAAGAGAAGGCTGAGGGGAGACCTTATTACTGCGTACAAGTACCTAAAGGGTGGGTTGAAGGAGGATGGAGCCAGACTCTTTCCAGTGGTTCCCAGTGACAGGACGAGGGGCACTGGGCACAAGTTGGAACATAGGAGGTTCCGTTCAAATACAGGGAAGAACGCCTTTGGGGTTGGGGTGGCAGAGCAGTGGCACAGCTGCCCAGGGGGGTGGGGGAGTCCCCTTCTCTGGAGGCTTTCAAGCCCCGCCTGGATGCAGTGCTGAGTGCTGTGCTCTGGGCAGTCCTGCTTTGGCAGGGGAGTGGGACTGGGTGAGCTCTAGAGGTCCCTTCCAACTCTGAAAATTCCGTGATTCTGTGACTCTTAAGTTGGAAATCCATCTCTCGCTCCTCGCCGTGACTCAGTTTCTGCTGCGGTGCGAGGAGAGCGGGCGGCTGGGTCCGGCCCGTCCAGCGCTGGGTGTCAGCACAGCAGCTGAGACGCCAGGAGCCGCTGCAGGCTGGGATCCAGGTTTTACTGGAAGAGGAACTACAGCTCCGTGGAGGCACTCCAGTACATGCAACCAGAGCAAAGACAAAGGCAACCGGGGCCAAGCGCTACCCCCGCCATTAGAAAACATGCCTCCCTCGCTGTGACGGCACCGGGCTTGGAAGGTGTTCAAAAACCCCTTCTTCTTACAAAATTCATAAGGCAGAGCCATCTGCCGGGCAGCCAGCTCGCCAGCTCCTGTCCCTGCCGCTCGCTGGATTTCCCCCGCTGCCCGGCGTGGCGCGCGTCCCCCTCCCCGCTGCCCAAAACTGGGTCCAACGCGAGGGAGGGGTGAAAATAGCTGTCACGAGCCTGGCCGGCGGTGCGGGGACGGCGGGATGGGATTTTCAAGCGCCTCCACCACTGATAAATACGAGCTGCGAGAATAAAACACCTGATATACACCACCAGCTCTCAGCACCCCCGGAAACGAAACAGGATTTCTAACCCAATCTGCGCAACGGATTTGTCCGTCCATCGCTTAAGCCCTGACAGTGAGTGGCAGGGCCACAACCTCAGAACTGTTTATTTGCATAAATTAAAAAAAAAATAAAAAAATTGTTAGGTGCAGACCGTGACTTAAGTAATGTTAAGTGAATAATTCATGCGGTATTTATAATTGATGGGGGATTTAACAGGAGCAGAGCCGTAAGTGGCTTTCTATTAACTATTGATGCTGCCTGCCAGCCGCTCGACAAGCACGGCGGGGCTCTGCGGTCGCGGCTCTCCCGTGATGTTTTATTTAAGCGCCGTTAGAAGTACACACAGTCTGGGGGAACGCCTCTGCTCCCGGGGAACGCCGCGGCAGCCCCCGGCTCCCGACACAGCCGCGCCACGGTGGGCCCAGGGAGCCCCGGTTCCCGCCGAGCAATGGCCCCGACCATGGCGCCTGCCCGCCTCCTTCCTGCTGCCACCGCTGCAGCAGACCCCAGATAACCCCAAATGTCTGGGGGTCAGGATACACCCAGACCCCTCTGTACTGGCTTATGAGTTTGTCTGTTTATGGGTTTTTATGTCTTGTTGTAGGGAGGTGCCTCTAAAATCCCTTTCAGACTCCTTTGCAAACTTCATTTGCGAGAACGGAAGCGTGTTAAGGAGACCGAGTATCTCAATGCACCCGTCATTCACATCCCCATCTGAAACAACAAATTTGTTGAGGCCCCATCCCTGGAGGTGTTCAAGGCCAGGCTGGACGTGGCCTTGGGCAACCTGGGCTGGTGGGAGGTGTCCCTGCCCAGGGCAGGGGGGTTGGAACTCGATGATCTTCAAGGTCCCTTCCAACCTAAACCATTCTATGATTCTATGAAACAGTCAAAAAGCTTCTATAAAATATATGCACAAATACAAAAACACAGTTAAAAGAACCCCCCCTGTATCCTACCAGACAGCGCATCTGTGTTCCCAAACATCGCCTTTCTAACAAAGCTGCGATAAGCACCCGGTTATCATAGCGACCGAAGCTGTGTCCCGCTTGGCGCCCGCAGGGAAAGCAGCAGGATCCGGCCCCGGGGTGGGCTGCTGCAAGCCCGGCGGGCACCCCTGCAGCCCTGCAGCCCCCCGACGTGCCCGGGGCTGGCGGGCGCACCCAGCAAAGCCTCCGGTTGTAAAACCTCATGACTCCGAAGAGCACGGACGGCTGCACGGCTCCCACCCGGAGGGGAGACTCCTTTCGTGGCCGGGGAGGGGTGTCCCAGCGGCCAGAGCCGCGTGCCAGCACGCAGGGTTCAGACCGGCAGGGCACGCGGGGTAACTCCCACTAAAGCGCCGCTGCCTTCAGAAAGGCTGATGGCCTCGGGGTGAAACACACGCTGAAATCTCCTTGATTGTTAAATAAAAGATTATTGATAAAATAACTGCTTCTAATGCGGCTGTGCTGCCAGCAGAGATGCAATATCTTTCAATTACTGCTGGGGAGCGCGGCTTTCCTTCTGTTTGCTGGGAAAAAAACCAACACGGAAAGGGATGCTCGTAGAGGACCGTGAAACGAAGGTGAATCTATTTTTGCCGTGCTGCAAATGCGGCGGGGGCTTTGCGCGCGCAGAGCAGGTTAGCTGCTTGTCGGCGCCGTCTGACACGCCGCCGGGCCGCACGGGGGGTTATTTGGCAAACCGGGAGCGCCGCGAGGAGCCGGCGCGTGGGCTGAGCCCCGGCACGCCGAGCCACGCCGCCGGCTTTCGGCACGGGGTGGGGGCTGGCAGGAGGACGGGGCATTTCCCCGGTGCCGGGGGAATGTTTGGTCCCGCTGAGGTTCTGCCCGACGCGAGGAAAAGCAGCACAAGGAGGTGCTGGAATGAGCGGAGCATCTTCTCAGCATTTCTTAGAGCTGAGCAGGCAAAGCGATCTCCTTCTCGGAACGACGCGCGGAGCGGAGGCACTGCCCATGCTGCCAGCGCGGCCGCGGGGAAATGCGACGCGAGGTGTCTCGACACCAGCTTCGGTTCGACGGTTTGGGGCTGCGGAGGGATGCGAAGCAATTCACCGCCCCCCCCCCCCCCCGGGCGCTCCCCGGCTCCGCTCGCCAAAGCCGAGCCCCGCACCCCGACGTCGGCAGGACCCGGGGCAGCCGCGGGGGAAGAGCGCGGGGAACACGGCTCACCCGCGCGGGGACCGGCTAACGGCAAACAGGCCGGCTCCGTCGCCAGACACAAAGCACCACACGCAAAATGACTTCTCCAGGACCCTCGGGCCAACCTGCACGTTATGGAGAGCAACCCCCCCCCCGTGGCTCCGTGGCTGCGCCAGCCCGCGGGGGCAGCATCCCCTTACCAGCTCCACGCGCCGGCGGCTGGACTCCAGCTCCCTCTGCACCAGCTCGTCCATGTCAGCCTTCATCTCCTCCATCCTCCTCTGGTAGTACCTGGTGCTCTCCTTCTCCCGCGCCTCCGACTCGGCCGCCTTCTCCAGCTCCTCGCCCATCTTTATGATGCTGTCTCGCAAGCGCAGCACCAGCACCTGGGGAGGAGGGCGCAAGGTGAAGCAAGGGAGATGGAGGTGAGGGGTTACGAAGCTCTCCACGAGCATCAGGCGATGTGGAGAGCACTCCCTCCCCAACACAGGGCCACTCACGACTACTACCATTACCAAGCATCGCCCTGAAACCTTGCAAGAAGTGGTGGCAGACCCCAGAGCCCCCCAGCCCGTCCCTGCACCCAGCTCTGCTCCCACCACAGCCGGCAGCGCCATCCCCCACGGCCACGCCGTGTCCCCCAGTGCTCCCACGGAGCCGGCGGCTGCTCTGGGGGCACGAGAGCATCTTCCTTCACCTCTGGGCTGGGCTCGTTCGGGCAGCACGACTCTGGGAAGAAGCGACAGCAAAAACATATCCCAGGGCCACCAGCAGACGTGCTGATTAATGGGGACAGTGAAATATTGTGGTGAAGCCCGATGTCCTGACTTCTGGGCGATGCCAAAGCAGAGGGATGCCCATTGCAGAGGGAGGATGGATGCGACTGGGTGCACTGCTGCCTTTCGACAAACACCACGGCGAAGCACGTATAGATAACGGCAGTGGATGAACGCTACGGACTGCCCACCGGCACAGCAGAGCTGGCCCGAGACCCCACTTGCCCCTCCCCACCCCTTCCCGGCTGCTCCTTCCCCCAAAGCCGAGGCGGTGGCATCGCCGTGCCCGCCTTCTGCCAGCCAGCTGCATCTCCCCGGGGCCCCGCGTCCCCTCCGCCAGCGGCGAAGAGGTGGTACCTCAAAGCGCTTCATCTGCACGGCCTGGAAGTCCAGCTGGCTCTCCAGGTCGCGGATGCGGGCTTCCTGCCGGCTGATGATGGAGCGCTCGGCCGGGCACTGCTCCAGGCGCGCCGCTCGCGCCTGCGCTGCCTGCAGCTGGGCGAGGACGGGCTGCGTTACACCTCCGCGGCCCCCGACCCGCGCAAACACCTCCCGGTCCCTTT
>VUYV01000156.1:1002509-1015183 GCA_008711295.1 Anarhynchus alexandrinus | reverse complement strand
GGTGAGCCCCTGGCGCAGGTTGCCCCGAGAAGCTGTGGCTGCCCCATCCCTGGAGGTGTTCAAGGCCAGGTTGGACGGGGCTTGGAGCAACCTGGGCTGGTGGGAGGTGTCCCTGCCCAGGGCAGGGGGTGGCACTGGATGATCTTCAAGGTCCCTTCCAACCCAACCCATTCTGTGATTCCCCCCAGCACGCCATGGCCCTGCCGCTGCGGGGGGCTCGGTGGGTTCCCAGTGCAGCCCCATCCCGCGGGGGCATAGACCTGCGGCTTCTTGCAGGCGAGGTTGCAGGTAGAGGCGTGAAGAAGAGCACAGTTGACTTCAGTGAATATGAGGGTGGACCTAATTAGCTAAACCATGGGATGGGTATCACTTGCGAAAAGTGACAGCCTTTTTTTTCCGGCAGAGGATAATGTTATTTAAATACATCAGGCATGTCCTAGAGCTGCGCCAAAAGAAATTGGAATCAAGTCGCCGGGTTTGTGCCTGATTGCCTCTGCTATAATTGCAAAGATAATGGCTTTGCTCTGAGAGCCGCTCCCGAAACTGGGTATAATGCAGCAAAGTGGGGTGTTTCCCTCTCACCTCTAAGCTCTGCTGAAGTTTGCCCATCTCCCACCGGACGCTGGTGTTCTCCTGCGACACTTTTTCACGGAGGCTCTTCTCAAAGGCGGACTCCCCCAGGGCCTGCGCTAACTGCAGGTCGAACCTGGAGGGGGAAACACGCGTTACCTCTCCCCAGCGGGTCTGCGAGGGCGGCGCGGCTGCCTCCGGCCGGGGGGGGCTGCGCCATGGCGAGCCGCTCCGCAGGGCACTGCGCTTTCCAAGCGCTTTTGAGAGGACAAAAATAAATAAATAAATAAATAAATAAATAAATAAATGAAAAAGCAGCCTATTGTCTGCAAAGTGCTGCCATCTTTTTGAGAATCCCTCGTTACTGCGCACAAGCGCCAGCCGCGGGAAGCAGACGGCGCGGAGCGGCAGCGACGTGCACACAGGCGGTCGCTGAGAGCAGAGGGCAAAAATCTGTTGTGATCGGCTGCTGCAGACCCAAAACACCCCCAAAATGCACTCGTGCGCAGGCAGCAGCCCTCCGCTCCCCGTCACCGCCGGCAGCTCCGTGCGCAGGGCTGGCTGGGACTCGGCCCCACCGAGGGTTTGGTGTCAGCTCAGGAACTGCTGCTGCCTCCAAGCAATAATCATAGAATGGTTGAGGTTGGAAAGGACCTTGAAGACCATCGAGTTCCAACCCCCCTGCCATAGGCAGGGACACCTCCCACCACACCAGGTTGCCCAAGGCCACCTCCANGTTCCAGTGCCTCACCACCCTCAAAGGGAAAAACTTCTTCCTCATGTTCAATCTAAACCTGCCCTCTTCCAGTTTGAAGCCATTCCCCCTCGTCCTATCACTCCATGCCCCAGGAAAAAGTCCCTCCCCAGCTCTCCTGGAGCCCCTTTAAGGACTTGAACACCTCCCACGGGATGGAAAAATAACCTCCCGGCTTGGTGCAACCTCCAGCAGCTGAAGGAGACGAAAATAGCAGCTCTTCCAGGGACTCCTCACCCGAAGCCACCCTAAGCATCCCCGTGCCCTCCCGCTCCAGCAGCCCCATCCCTCCCCGGCGCGTTGCCCCCTCCCCGGCTCCCGCCAGCCTTACTTCTTCTGCCTCTTCTCCAGCTCGTGGCTGCGGCTCTGCTGGCTCTCGGCGAGCACCCGCGCGTCCTCCAGCTCGCAGGCCAGCCGCCTGCACCGCTGCCGCAGCTGCTGGGACGCCTTCTTGGCTGCCTCGCAGGCTGCCTGCGCCTCGCCGAGCTGCGGGGCAGAGGCGAGGGTGAGCGGCGGAGGGACCCTACTGCGCGCGCACCCCGCCGTGGGGCTCAGCCCCGCTCCCGTGCCAGGGGATGGTTCACCCAGAGATCTGCCGCCAAACAAGGATAAATTTAGGTGCTCTGACGCCTCATGTTCTGGGTACCCTCCTGCGTGCCTGCAGCATCCCAACCCTCCTGCTGAGTCAGCAAAGCTGCCCCAGGGGCGGCCGCCTGATCCCGTTCCTCTGCTAAAGGCAGTGCTTGGACGGAACGAGCCGGATCCCCCAGGGACTGCATCGTGCTTGGGGCAAAGAGACAGGCAGAGCTCTCGCCAGCCAGAGAATGGAGTCGTTAAGGAATGACTTTAAGTAAGCAAACCCGTGCATTAATGAAGCCTGTAATTCCCAACCAACTATCCGAAAGCAAATGGGCTGTTTTGCTTTACCCAAGCGCCTAAGACCGGGCTGCTTTTCTTATTACTTTTTAATGTACCATGAATAATATTAATTTCTTTATTTTCGCCTTATGGGAAGTAACCTGACTCCCAGGCACGTGGGCTTTTTCTCTCCTCACGGCAAAGCTCGGCAACTGCCAGCTCTTTCCATTAGCAGCTCTTTGCGGGACAGACGGTATGAGCACAACCCCGTCCAGTATCCAAAAACCAGATCAACGCCGAGACCCGCCACTCAGCCCCTCCCCACCCCACAGCTTTCTGCCCTGTGCCGATGCTCACGCTTGACCAGGAGGTGAATTTTGCCGTGTTGTGGTGCAAAAGTGACTTTTTAAGCTTGAAGGAAGTTTTTTGGAGTATTTATTCTCAGAGCAGCGAAACCCAGCTGGTTTCCCCTGGTCAATGAGAGCATCAGCATCTCCGAGTTGCAGCCAGCATCACCTGTCCCGGGAGCGAGGAGAGGACAACCGGCTCCGGCAGCAGCCCTGCTCCACGGTGTGACCCCGGGGAGTCCCCGTGCCCTCCCGCCCCCGGGGCCGGCAGCGCTTGCCTTTTGCTCGAGCCCCGTCCTGGCGCCCAGCTCCGACTCCAGCCGCTGCTCCAGCTGCACCAGCCGCTTCCGCAGGAAGGCGATCTCCGTCTGCGCGCAGTCGAAGCGCACTTGCCACTCGTCCTCTGCCAACGGAGACACCCGGAGGCGCTGGGGGGGTGCTGAGGCCACACCAGCCCGAGCGGCCGTGCCGGGGTTGGATGGGCAAATGCACAACAGCACCGCGGCTCCCGTATGGCGTGAATGCAAGCACCCGGCTCGTAGGGCGCAGCTCTGCTCTGTGCACCCAGGGCTGCCTCGGCTTGCATAGCGCATGTACTCCTGCCTTACGCAAAGCATGCATGCTCATGCCATGCCATCCCATCTCGTCCCACCCCATCCCGTCCCATCCTATCCTATCCTATCCTCTCCTATCCTATCCTATCCTCTCCTATCCTATCCTATCCTCTCCTATCCTATCCTATCCTCTCCTATCCTATCCTATCCTCTCCTATCCTATCCTATCCTCTCCTATCCTATCCTATCCTCTCCTATCCTATCCTATCCTCTCCTATCCTATCCTATCCTCTCCTATCCTATCCTATCCTCTCCTATCCTATCCTATCCTCTCCTATCCTATCCTATCCTCTCCTATCCTATCCTATCCTCTCCTATCCTATCCTATCCTGTCCCGTCCCGTCCCACCCCATCCCACCCTGTCCCGTCCCATCCCACTTGCATCTTAGCAGCCTCCCCATCACGAACACGCTCCACACACACACTGAGCCGCCGGCAGTGCCAGGCAGTGCCACCAAGTGCCAGCAGCACCCGTAGGCAGAATCCCTGCCCGCATCCCCAGCCTCCTGCGGGAGCCAGAGCCGTCCGCGACCGAGCTGTCACTGCCAGCTCCCACCGGGCGAGCAACGCAGAATGACGGGGAGCCAAAACCACATGGGGGTGGCCAGGGGCTGGGGGAGCAGCCCTGCTTAGGGAAGCCAAACCTCTGCCCATTGCAAGAGGCTGTGCTGCCCCGCTGGGGTGGCCGTGCTGGTCCCGCAGGTCAGGCTGGATGCCCAGAGCATGCATCGCCCCCGAAGGGACTCTCCTACCTCCTCCAGAGCCACTTATCTTCATCTCACGCAACTGAACCAGCTGCTGGGCCTCCTCCAGCTGCTTTTCCACCGACTCCAGTTTCTTCTGCACTTGGTCGTGTTTGCTCTGGGGAAACCCGGGGAGGGATGGGAGCAGCTCTACCTGGCTCCAGCGAGGCTGCGCCAAGAGCGTTGCACCGCCACCGGCACGGCCCGATGGCTCGGGGCTCTCCTACCTGCAGCTCCTGCAGCTCGCGGGCGCCCCGCAGCCTCTCTGCCCGCTCCCCGTCCAGGACCTGGCAGGCGACGTCGCCCTTGTACCGCTCATCCGACAGCTCCGTCGTCAGGTCAATGATCTGGGGGGGCAACAGGGAGTCAGGCTGGGCATCGCCGTGCACACCCGTCTGGGGGGGGCTCAGCCATCCCGCACCGACCCCGGTGTCCGGACTGCGCTCCTTTGGCAGCTGCCTATGCTTAGGGGATGCAGTGAGCGCACACCACCACTGACCAGTGTCACCCAGCAAAGAGCAAGTGCTGCCGGAGCCCGTGGCGGCACCCCTCGCACGGCTGCCTGTGCGCGGTGGCAGGACTCATCAGATCTCTGCACCGTTCTGGCTGATCAGCGTTAAGTCTCACTTGAAACAAGCAGGTGAATGAAGAGGGGGAATTATCAATCCGGAGGATTAATTCCACTCTCCACAAAGCAGAGGTGAACACGGTTGGTCGCGCTCAGCCGGCCGAGCGAGGGGCTGCAGAGGCGGCAGGGCCAGGGGAGCACGCAGCCTTCCAATGCTGCTTTTCCTCCAGCTGACATCATTTTAAGGCACTTCACATTTTGCCGGTGCCCTACACAACCTCTTCAGGGGGTGCAACAAGTTTAGCTCGATCGCTTCTCTTTCCCTGGGGAGCCGGCGTTTCTCTGGGTCCGCCCTGAGGCTTCAGCCCCGCTCAGCAGTCCCAGCCTCGCGGCTCTGATTTCACCTCCACGGGTGGCATTTCATTTCCAACACCACCTTTAGCCGCTTCCCACTGAGAAGGGGCTCCCCGGCCCCGGGGGTCGGTGGTACCGTTATCCAGAGCTGCGGCGTTACACCGAGACCGCAGCTCGGCCGCTCCTTCTCCTCCCAGTGCTTCGGGAAACCTCAGCTGCGGCCGCGCGGGAGCCCGTGCATCCGAAGGGGAACCATCCAAAGGGGAACCCCGCACGGGACCGGCGGCGGCCAGGGGTGCCCGCGGTCCCCAACGCGCTTCCACGTCCCTTCTGACACGCGCAATGGGGCGGCCGAGCGGCTGCCACCCCCCGAGCACCGCGCACGGCGGGGTCACGCTCAGAGCCGGGGGACGGGCAGGACGCCTCTCCTGCGCGCTGTCCCCTCGGTATTCGTTAGCATTCGCCCCATTAAACTAAGTCGCCTGCGGTGCCTGCAGAGGTTGGCGAGCCCGCTGTCCTGAGGGCGTAATGAGAACGTGATACGTCCGTCTGTAATTTTTCCCCCATTCTAATTATACCCTTTTGTCGGCAGAAAGGATGACATTCGCTCTGCCGCTGTTCAGCCCCGTACGCTGTGCCGGTGGCACCACGAGGTGACGGTGTCCTTCCCACAGGGGACACGAGGCTTTCCCTGGGGACACCCTTGGGGAACGGCCCCTTCTCAGGGTGCCCGGGCTGCTCTCGGGGTGCAGACCCCTGGGGGGACCCGCTGCTCCGGCAGGCGCGATCCCACCCAGCCGGGACCCCGCAGCCACGCTGGCCCTGGGTGCCGCCGTCGGGCGCCGCAGCCCCTCCGGGCGCTGCACAGCTGCCCCCCCGCCCGACGCTGCTGATCACGGCTCCTCCTGCTGTCGTGTAAGCGGCGCTCGTATTTGTCTCGATACGGTTTAATTTCCAGCTCGAGCGAGCGGGGCTTTTTTGGGGGGGGCTCTACCTTGCTCTCCAGCTGCTCTGCGGTCTGCCTGAGCTCGCCGCACGCCTGCTCGGATTTTTCCAGCTTCCTTCTCAGCGCCGCCAGCTCCTCCTAGGGAAGATGGCAAAACGACACACGTGGAGAGCCCCAGCACCCTCAGCTTATTTATGAAAATCTCGTTTTCTGTTAAAAATAAGTGGGAGAGACAGAGCTGACTTATTAATAAAATTCACTAGGCAACTTTGAAGGCTGCTGACTGCAGACTGCCGGGACTGCAGCTCCTGCCGTGAATCGCATCGGAGGGAATGTCGGCTCTGGTGTACGCAGGGAGCGCATTTTATGAGAAAGAAGCAAACCTCAAAAGCCGGGGGTGAGCAGCCAAACGTCTGAATTTTGCTCACGGCGCGTTGCTGGGGCCCTGGCAGGCTATCACAGAGCGGGGGCAAAGGCACACGGGTTTCTCTGATTCTCTTTCAGGCAGCCCGACCGTAACGGCAGACAGAGCTGCTCGCTGCTGCCCCGTCCCGCTTTGATGTCCAACACTGAGCAGGAGCGGAACGTGCAGAGTTGTGATAAAAACAGAGGTTAAGGGGTGATGGGGCCTGCTGGATCCCAGGCGGGTTCGCAGAGAGAAACAGAGCCTCGGGCAGCTTTTATTTCGTCTGAACCAGCCTGAAAACCTCTTGTTAAAACCTCACTAAGGCAAGAGGAGGAGCAGGGTGCCACGGAAGACGGACTAAGAATTTAGCGCAGACCTCGGAGGTGCGGAGGGGCAAAAGGTGCCTTTCCCGGGTCAGCAAATGCCCATTAACGTCTCCCGACACCAGTGGCAGCTCAGCTGGGAGGCGGTACTGCTCTGGTGACAGAGTACCCTGTGTCAAGGATGCGTTTGGCTGCTCATCATCCGTCATCCCCCAGACTGACGTGGGGCACCCGTCCCCAAGGGGCTCAGCTCGGCGGACCCAACCCCAGCAAGCTCCTGGGGGGCACGGGGAGGGCAGCGGGGCAGCCACGGCCCAGGGACGGGGCTTCGGCTGCGGGGACACGGTGCATTTGCTACTGTCCCTCTAAGGGACGTTATTTCTCCCTCCACAGCTCTGCAAAACACATTACTTGGGGGAAAAAATGCAGTGCTAAGAACACATGATGACTTATGGATGGTCATCAAAACATCTCTGCCCTGGCAGAACTGAATTCCAGTTTGACCTACCCACCAGGCAGAGCCCCTAAAGCATCCCGGCCCATCCCGTTCCATCCCATCCTGTCCTGTCTGGTCCATCCCATCCCATCCTGTCCTGTCTGGTCCATCCCATCCCATCCTGTCCTGTCTGGTCCATCCCATCCCATCCTGTCCTGTCTGGTCCATCCCATCCCATCCTGTCCTGTCTGGTCCATCCCATCCCATCCTGTCCTGTCTGGTCCATCCCATCCCATCCTGTCCTGTCTGGTCCTGTCCCGTCCCATCTCATCCCATCCCATCCCATCCCGTCCCGTCCTGTCCCGTCTGGTCCCATCCTGTCCCATGCCATCCTATCCCATCCCTTGGTGCATACTTCTTTTGCACGGAGCTGCTCCTCGGCGAGGTTAACGCTGAGCAAGGGCCGCACGCGGCTCAGCAGCTGCCACCAGGGCCAGTGCCTGACCGCCTGGAAGACCACCAGGTTCTTCTGGATGCAGCGGACGGCGAGGCGCTGGATCTGTGGGGAGACACGGCCGGCAGTGCCCCTTGCCCAGCCACGACTGAGCCCACCAGGAAGGACCAGGTTGGGGCACTGGGATGGAGAGGATGAGGTGGTGGAGGAGCTCTGCACCGCTGGGGACGGCACCATGGCACCCACGGGGCAGGGCAGAGTGGGTACCCTTCAAAGGAGCAGCCCGCTCTGCTCAAAGAGCTGTAATTTGGATGCTCTGGGCTGTACCCAGCAGCATCGAGCCTGGGCTTTGGTGGGCACAGGGCATCCATGACCCGTAGGATGGATACCTTCAACCTCTTGAACTTCTGGCGGCTGAGGAAGCCCTTGCAAGCAGCCTGGAGCAGGATCATCTTCTGGGCTATCAGCTTGTCACGCTGCTTCTCCAGTCTCGCCATGACCCCCGGCTTCAGGAAAACCTGACAGCAAACAACAGAGGTTACACAGCCCCAGGACAGGTCTGAAACCTGCCCGCAGCCAACGGGACATGTTTCTGGCTGAGACCTGGCAGTGTCCCACAAGACCTGCGGGAGACCGAGGGTCCTTGGACCAGCTGGGACCAGCTGGGAGCAGCGAGTGCAACCACTGCACCAGCCCAGAACACTGGACTCCAGCCATACCTAGCCAAACCCCAACATGCCCATCTGCCCCGTGCCACGAAGGCACCTGAGGTGGCCATGGCACCAGCCTCCCTGGGGACACGCATGGGACAGCCACGGGAGCTGTGTCCCAGCTCTGTCCCATCCCCGAGCCCGGCAGCGGGATGGCTGCACATCCCAGAGAGCTCCTTCCACCCACCCCTCCATCTCCTGCTCCTGGGCATCGCCAAGACGGGACGTACGGGGCTGCCCGGGTCCCACCGACTCCCCGGGGACTACCGGGCTGCTGAGTGCCCTTCGGGACCCGGCCCTGGCGCTGTGCGCACGCTGGCATTTGCTCTCTGCCCCTGCCTCTTCTCGCTCCTCCTTCTCCACAAAGGCACCAACCATCACAAGAAGCTGCACGTCCTTGAAACTCTTCCCTTGGGCCACTGCCTATTTCCCACCCGCTGCCTGGAGGGCAGAGCTACCCCTGCTGGAAACGGCATTTTTGACCGCGTACACACCGATAACAGCAAAGACGCCAGTTTACAAGAGGAGAAACAGAATTAACCACATCATTTTCTTTAACTGAACTTGTCAGAAACACCTCGTAAATGGTACAGATTTGCTGATGCCATCGAATTTAGCCCGGTATCGATCGCCCGGAGTGCAAGACGCCTCTCGGTCACTGCCAGGCGAAGCTCTCGGGATATGGGACCGATCGCTTCTGAATATTGCGCACCATTTGCATAATACAGCTTTAATAAAACCTGAATTACACTTGCGAAGCCGGTGGCGTACTTAAAGAGCTGCGTTTTAAAGATGCCAAATTGAATCAAAGAACAATTCCGAGGAAACTCACTTTCTTGCGATAATGCTATGATTGCTCCACCACCTATTTGATTGTCTCATTAATGGCTGTATTAACTTCACAAGCCAGCGAGTTTTAGAAGCTCGTACAAAATCAATGCTCAAAGCGATGGCAAAACTAACTCCTCTGTAACAAGATGTGACTGGAGCTGCTATCGCACTATTGATTAAGTACACGGGTTTCATAGAAGAGATAATTGCAAACTGCACTGTGCAGGATAAAAGAAAGTTATTTTGCTCCACAGAACCGTTTCATGAATTCTTTCTTTATAGACTCCGAGAGCTGAAGGCAAGCACGCATGTAAAATTAATTTTTCTTTGAGAATATCGCATTTAAGTTCAAATGTTATTGCTACCACAACTCTTGCACCTGCAGCTGCCCAGCTCAGCGCTGTGAACCTCAGCCCACCAAGTCCGTGACCTGCCCAAGCCCCGTTCACTCCCATGAGACAGCAAAGGTAATTAGGAACTTAAACGCCATTAGGGGTCGTATTTTGATAATTAGGTACACAGTTTACCCAGGGTAGCGCTTCCACACGTGAATTAGAAGCCTCCTGCTTTGATTTTCGGGGAGGCTTGGTTTCCCAGCCCGCCTGGGCGCCGCAGGGAGGCTTTCTCTCCAGTTTGGGAAGCTTTGGGCAGCCAGCAGCGCCTGGCGCCGCGCTGGCTGTGCCCGCACGCACCGAGAGCAACGGGGAAGATGAGACCGGAGCCGGCGTACCTGGCTGCGTCCTACGGCAACGCTCTGCTTCTCCAGATCCAGCGCCTGGAAGAGCTCCTCTATAGCCTGCGGAGAAGGAGCACATCATGGAATTGCTCAGAAAACGTTTACGCCCCAGTGTGAGCCTGCAGGAACGGGACGCAGAGACCCCCGGTCCTTATGGGCACCCAGTAAGGGTGCATCCAGCTTACGGGCACCCAGTTATGGTACATCCAGCTGGGCTCTTGCTTCCTCTTCCCCCTGCAAAAGCGCACCCACCCGGCCCGAGAGCACCCTCCGAAAGGGCTGCCCCAGCCCCGAGTCCCGGTGCGAGAAGGGCTTTCTGCCCCGGAGGCTTTCAGCAGGACGGGGAGCGGAGATCTGCAGCTGCATGCAAGGTTTTCCCCCGTTTTCCTGCCATCCCTGGTGTGGAAGGACCCCGATGCACGGGCGGCCACGGAAAGAGGCTGCTCTGGGGAAGGCGAGAGCCCGACCCAGCCCCATCCAGTGGGGTCCAACCGCGCCGCTCAGCTGCGCGCCCCCGGCGCTGCCCTCCTGCCCGGCTTGCCAACGGCGCGGCCCGCGGAGCCGAAAGCAGAGGGAAAAGCACCGAGTTCCCTCCCGAGGCTGCCAGCACAGGGCCGAGCCCCCGCGGGGAGGCAAGCAGGAGATTAGTGCCGAGCCGCGGGAGAATTCCCGAACTCAATTACTCTGAGCTTTGGACTGACACACGAACGTAACAGCCAGAAACACCGTACATTTCCCCGAGGCAGCAAACACTAGCTGACGAATGGATGATTTGAAAACCCCAGAGCTACAGAAACTGTGACAAAAATCCTTCGCTAATACTTCACTCCATACAACACCCTCTGGCAGCCTCGCGCATCTCCTCCATGAAGGACAAACCCACCTGAGAAATATTTTAGCACGGCCCCGGGAGCACTGTGCTGCAGCAGAACGGCACTCGTAGCCCTCACCACACACCAGGGCAAAGTGGGGACAGAGCATGCGCGTGCATGGGGGACAGACCACCACAGTGCCCAAAACTGGGTGCTGGAGGCAAGGAAGTGCCAGCGCCGTGGCTGTGCCCCGCTCCTGCAGCGCTGCTGGGACTGGGGCCAGGTTCAGGGCTGTGTGGGACCATCCCATCCCATCCCACCCCATCCTATCCCATCCCATCGCATCACATCCCATCGCATTGCATCCCATCCCATCGCACCCCATCCCATCGCATCCCATCCCATCACACCCCATCCCATCGCATTGTATCCCATCTCATCCCATCGCATTGCATCCCATCTCATCCCATCCCATCTCATCGCATCCCATCCCATCCCATCCCATCCCATCCCATCCCATCCCATCCCATCCCATCCCCAACAGCGGGGCCGGTGTGAACACTGGGTCGGTTATTGCTGCACCATCACCCTCCCCGCAGCCGAGCATCTCTCGTGCTCCAGCGGCCGAGTTAATGCAGCTTACCGGGAAACAGCCTCCAGCTACCAAAACCGCGTGGCAACAAGCTCCGGGGAGGATGGGATTTTTCAAATCCCCTGCTTACACGCTGCTGACGAGGCACCCTCTGCCTCCTTACAGCTTTTAATAACAATATTGACCTTTTCCGACTGTCAAACTTGTCTTATTAAATCCCGAGGTCTTAACTGAATTTGCACGCGCTGGCTGGCAGTTTGCACAACAGAGCACGTGCCCATGTTTAATTCATCTCCTCTCGGCTCTTCCCGGCTCCCGGCGCTCCTCGGCTCGCCCACAGCCTGTTCCGGGGGCAGGGGTGGTTCTCCCCAGTTTTTGCCGCAAATTTATTACGAGACAAATAAAACTGGCAAATCTCCGCCTTCATTCCCGAGCTCCTTTGGCTCTCAGGCTTCGTGGGACCAGGCGAGGAGCCGCCCTGGGCTGCTGCTTTACAGGTGCCCGAAGGCAGGTGATGCCCGGGGTCCCTGGGGAACCCCACGTGCTCCCCGCTCTGTTGGGTCCCTGGGGATGCCACCCGGCTTCTCCTCATCCAGCTGGTTTTTGGGGGGAGCTGGGGTGAAGGACGGGGTGCTGCCATGCCAGAGCACAGCAATGCACGGGTCCTGCCCCCAGTGCCAGGGTTTGTGCCCTGCCCTGCAGAAGGAGCCCTGCCAGGCACACGGCAAGAGCGCCGGGGGACCGAGGCACAGCCCCCAGCAAGAGGGATTTTCAAAGCCATTTCCTCCCGAGTATTAAAAAGAAGCGATAACAGCCTTCATTTCCAGGCTGATTTCTCCAAGTCCTCTCCACGGGGCAATACCGTTGGCGAAGGTGGCCCACACCGGGTGCCTTTACTGCCTTCGCGAAAACCCTCCTCGGGGGGAGAAACTCGGGGATGGAGAGGTGATCTCGGCTGCCCTGCCAGGTTGCCGGAGGACGCGCGTCCCTCTGTGCTCGGGCACGCCTGGGAAGGGTGAGGAGGAGCGGGATGCAAAGCCGCCCCCTGCGACCCAGCGCCGCAGGAGGCTGCACCCACGCAGGACGCAGCCCCACTGCCAGATTCCTCCTGGTTGCTGCTGGGGAGCTCCAACCGCCCAGAGCCCGGGGTATGGACCGGTCACCGCCAGGGAGCTCCAACCGCCCAGAGCCCAGCGTACGGACCGGTCACCGCCAGGGAGCTCCAACCGCCCAGAGCCCGGGGTACGGACCGGTCACTGCCAGGGAGCTCTGACCACCCAGAGCCCGGGGTACGGACTGGTCACCACCGGGGAGCTCCGACCGCCCAGAGCCCAACGTACGGACCGGTCACCGCCAGGGAGCTCCGACCACCCAGAGCCCAGCGTATGGACCGGCCCCGCGGGCTCCCAAACCCCACCGCCGTTTCGCAGCAGCACTGCGACCGCTGGCGGGCTGCCCTGAGCCTCGCCGAACCGGGTTTTTCCTCCTTCGCCCCTAGTTCCCGAGGACAGCCTCGCATTTAAGAAACCCCCCAAGACCTCCACTGACAACCCTGCTCCGAAAGCTCCTCAACAGCTGCCCAGATGTGCGCTCCCACCCATAGCGGGTCCTGCAGCAACG
>VUYV01000156.1:980874-991627 GCA_008711295.1 Anarhynchus alexandrinus | reverse complement strand
GGCTGAACCCCCCCCAACTCTCCCAGCCTGTCCTCCCAGCAGAGGGGCTCCAGCCCTCGCAGCATCTCCGGGGTCTCCTCTGGCCCCGCTCCAACAGGTCCATGTCCTTCTGATGTTGGGGGCTCCAGAGCTGGATAAGAAAGAGAGACACCAGGGCACAGAGGACGTCCTTCCTAGCCTTCCTTCCAGACGGCAATGAGCGGAGTGAGGAGAAGCCCCTGGGCAGCGGAAGGTGCCGCCTGCTCGGCCGCCCCGGCACCGGGCAGCAGGACGGAGCCGCAGCCTCCCGGGGCACCGCGGCGGCTCCTCTGGTGCCGGACCCCTCTGGACACCTCGATCCTCTCCCGCCATCAAGCTTTTATCACGCAGCGACTCCTGCCACGCGCGCGCAGGGCTCGCCGTGGGATTCCCCGCCTGATTTACGGCTCTGCCCGCACGGCTGACCTTGCTCGCGGTCTGCAAAGTCGCATCCATTATCAATTGGCAGCCGGGCTGCTCCTCTCAGCGCCGCGCCGTGCCGCTGCTCTGGGTGTGCGAGCGGCGCGTCCTGCAGCCGCAGCNGCCACGCTGCGCAGAAGCGGTGCCAGCCGGGCGCTGCCGGTGCCGGGGCTCTGTGCCGCGCAGGACACGCGCTGCCCCGTGCGGCACCCGCAGGCGCGGGGGCCGCCGCTCCGCGGGGCACTGCGTCCTCGCTGCCAGCTCACGCGGGGCCGGCAGCCCGCCGTCGGGTCCCGAGCGGCGGTGTGCTCTCCCGGACGGAGATTTTCACCCAACTTCCCTTTTCCAGCAGGCGGCGGTTGACCACTCCGCACCTTTCTCCAGAGAGCCCCCCGCAAAGGCTCCTCTTTGGCTTTTTCCCTGTGGAGAAGGAGCCATCGCCCACAGACACCCCCCGCGCGGCGCCCGCCCCCTCCGTACCTGTTGATCAGTGAGACGACGGCGGCAAAGAGCTCCTCGTAGAGACCCGAAGCCATCCCCTCCACACACTCCGCACCCGTCATCTTCGGCCCTGGCACAGGCAGAGAGAAGAGCAGGCGAAGCCGCACCGTTTATTTCCAGCCGAGGTGAGCCCACACGGAGCCCGGCCGGCCGCAGGACAACCCGCACGGCTCCCGGCCTCTGCCCGCCGAGCACGGCATCGCGGCGGCGACACAAGCGGCGCCGTCCCACCCGCCCGCCCGCAGCCCCTCTGGTGCCTCCTGCCTCTCCTGTATTCAAGAAATGAACCTACTGCCGTGTTAAAGGCCGGTTCTGCAAGTTCTTGCTTTTCTCAGAAGAACTTGCAGGGACCTGGTTGTCATTCTGCCCCCCGAGGATGAGTCCGCCGTGGAAAGGCTGAGCTTAAAGCCGGGCGATGCCTCGCACCCCCCCGCCATGCGCACGCTGGGTCTGCCTCCATCATTTACACCCATTTATTGATTTGGGGTTCACAGTGGTGCAGCAGCAGCTGGTCCAGCAGGAGCACGACGCCCCGCCGTGGCCGGGTCTCCTCGCAGGACACGGCTTCACCTGTGGGGCCGGGGCAGGACGCCCACCCTGCTGCCCTCCTGCTTTAGGGAGTTTTCCCCCCTTTTCTCAGGAGAGCTCTCACGGCATTTAAACCCCATCGCTCATCTGCTGGGGGCATTATCTGAATTCGCCTGATCTTTGGGTGTCCCTGCGGAGTGACAGGCTGAGGGCAGCTACGTGACAGAGCAGTTAATAATTTCATTAATATGAACATAGACTCATAGAATGGTTGAGGTTGGAAAGGACCTTGAAGATCATCGAGTTCCAACCCCCCTGCCATAGGCAGGGACACCTCCCACCAGACCAGGCTGCCCAAGGCCACGTCCAGCCTGGCCTTGAACACCTCCAGGGATGGGGAGAACACCTCCAGGGATGGGGAAACATGCTTAAATGGACCTCACTGCCTGGAAAGAAAAGCACAGAGCGTGGCATTTCCCAGTCACCCATAAAGGAAGGAAAAAGGGATGCAGCACCCCGGTACCTGCCGGGCTCTCCTCCGCCGGGGGCAGCCGGCTGCCTCGCGCCGTGACCTGCGCCAGGATCTGCTTCAGGTGGTGTTTGAAGACGGCGGTGGTGAGCTCCTCCAGGTCGCAGCCCAGCACCTCCGCGGCATCGCTCGCGCAGTCGAACTTCATGAACTGCTTCCTGCCGACTGGGGAGGGGGACGCGGGCTCAGGCAGAGCCCACCCCAGCGCAGTGGGCGCAGGCTCGGCCCCTCCGGCAAACCCCCCTGCTGCTCGCTCCCACGCGCAAACCCCCCCAAAATCATAGAATCATAGAATGATTGAGGTTGGAAAGGACCTTGAAGATCATCGAGTTCCAACCCCCCTGCCATAGGCAGAGACACCTCCCAAAATAAAACACAAAAAGGACTGCTGCTTGTAGCGCGGGACGGGGAGGCGGGTGGGGGGGGGATGCTGTCCCCCAGTTTCCTTCCATCCCCCCCAAGGCTGCTGCATCCGCCCTCCCCGCGCATCCCTGGGGGCCCGGCTGAGACCAGGCGCTGCCCTCGCCCACCCGCTCGGAGCAACGGCCCTGAGGACCACAGCCTAAAAATGCCCCTAGGGAGAAGAGCTGGCCTGGGCTTTGCGGGCAGGAGCCGTGCCGGGGGGCGGGGAGGGGGTCTCTGCCCCCCAGCAGCGCTTGGACGCTTGGCTGAGACCGGGATGTATAATCGACCCACCGCAAAGGACGGTTTCCACCTTGAAGGCACGGCCGCTGGGAAGAGATTTAGCGTCACCTTACTGACATCACTAACGGAAGGGAAAAGCTTTTTCCTCCTTAAAGTCCCTCCGCCGCCTCCTGCAGTCCCTCCTCCTTCAGGGACACCTCCCGTACCTCTCCCCGGTCACCGACCCCGTCTCGGTGGCCCGCGCGGCTCCCGCCGGGTGCGGTATGAGGGCCGTCCTCCCTACACAGCGCTTCTGCTAACAACAGCTGTAAGGATTTTCTCAGCTTTGCAAGTCACTTATCATATTAAAGGCTGGCTGAGCGGAGAAAGGTTGACAGATTTGTCCCTTGGGCAATTATTTAGCATAAAAGGACCTTTTTCTTTTTTTTTTTTTTCGGTCAGAAGCTAGTTCAAAACATTCAGGATCTCAAACCAACGCTTTGGAACCTATTTTCCCCGCTACAGTGCTCCCCAGGTGCTCAGAGCATCCCACGTGCCCAGCGAGCCCGGGCAGAGAGGAGACGTGCTCCAGGGAGATGTTCCGAGGCGAGTCAGGGACCGGGTGGCCCACGCAACCTGCCCGGGCTCCGGCCGCCAGCACGGCACCGGTAACGCCGTGCGTTTGAAGAGCTTCAGCGGAGCAAACTAGCGGATGTATTTACGGAAGCTGACGGGATTACGGACCAATCCTCCCAAATCCCCCATCACCTTCCCCAGCCCCAGCAATGTTTGCCGTCCCCGTCAGCCCCAGCGCAGCGCTCCTCCCAGCGCCGGCAGCAAACAGCGCCGGCACGCGTTATTTACATCCAGCCAGGGCAATTCCAGCTGAACGATTAAAATCAACAGGGAAGCGATCTGCAGGATAAATCCTTCGACAAATCCAGGAAGGAAAGGTGCCGCGGAGGTGGCCGGCCGGCGCACGCTCAGGAACACGGGGGGGATGAGCAGAGACAGGAGCAGATGAGCAAAGTCACCCAGAGACCTCACTTTTAGGTGGTGACGGATGAGGAGCCAGCCCGGGGGCTCCCGGCTAAGACGAGCCCTTAAAACACAGCAGGGGGCTGTTGGCCAGGGAGGGGGTTTGGGATGGATAGCGGGAGATGGCCACATCCTGGCCGGCCCCGTGGGGCACTGGGGTCCCCCCCTCCTGGCCGAGGTGATGCACAAAGCAGCAAAAAGCCACGTTCCTGGGGCCACGGGCTGGGGGGCTGCTTCGCAGCACACCCATGAGAGTTATCCCCCGCTTTCCCCTCCCCTTTGATCTTTTCCCATTACTTTTTATTCTCCCTGAAGGACTCCAACATCAAGGGCTGTGCTGGAGCAGACAGAGGAATTGCCTTAACAATCCGGTCTTTGATTTCTTTTCTTTTCACTTGTTTTCATCTGAGCTGGCTGGACAGAGGCTGGTCCCCATCAGGCAGATCTCCACGTGCTGCTGCATGCCGGGGAGCGGAGGGGCTGCGGCGCCAGGGCTGCACACACCTGCCCCGTCCCCGGGGCTCCCGCAGCCAGCGTCCCACGCCAGTTGCTCCAGCATCCCACACCAACCACTCCAGCATCCCACACCGACCACTCCGGCATCCCACACCGACCACTCCAGCATCCCACTCTGGTCACTCCAGCATCCCACACCGACCACTCCAGGATCTCACCCAGACCACTCCAGCATCCCACGCTGGCCACTCCAGGATCTCACACCGGCTGCTCCAGCATCCCACACTGACCACTCCAGCATCCCATGCCGACCACTCCAGCATCCCATGCCAGCTGCTCCAGCATCCCACACTGACCACTCCAGCATCCCACACCAACCACTCCAGCATCCCACGCCAACCACTCCAGCATCCCCACTGGCCTCTCCAGCATCCCCACTGGCTGCCCCAGCATCCCTGGGATGCACAAGCCAGCCCAGCCTGCTGCAGCGTAAACTCTTCCTGATGGAGCAAATACAAGTGGGGAAACCAGTTGCTCCCACCACACTGCTCCAGTGTGCAGACGTCCCGCTGCTCTGAGCAGAGGGATGCAGCTCCGTGTTTCACACCTCCGCAAAACCCAGCAATCGCTGTCTGACCAGCATACAGTGTCAGGGGCTGCTGTGATGCTGGCCAGTGTGTCGGTACCCCCCCAGACACGCTCCTTACCCCTTCGGTGCTCCCCAAATTGCACCCTCACTGTAAGCAGCTGGCGTGTGCTGAGTCAGCAAGTCTGCTGCAAACCCCACTGTGCCCACGGCTCGCCCAGCCGCGGCTCTGCCCAGCCCACAGCCGCCGGCGCCCCGGCAGCCCGCCCCGGTGAGGCCGGGCACCGTTTCACACTTCATAAATTATAAAGAGCGGCAGCGGCGTGCAGCCCTCCCGGGTGTAACGCGGCCATTGTAAAACACGCCAGCTTTAACACCTAAAAGGTAATTACTTCAGCCCATTTAATATTTAAGAGAAGCAGTAGGAAAATACAGGGTCAGCACCAGCTTCGACTCGCTTGCGCGCCCACGCGTGCTGCTGGTGGGTTTCTCTTTTTTATTTCCACTGGGGAAGCGTGGGGAGCAGCAGGGAACCCAGAGGGGCTGGACCCCCTCTCCCCATCCCCGCCGCTGCCTGGGCTGGTACCTGCGAGCTGACGGCAGCGGCGCCGGGGAGCAGAGGGGAGCTGCACCGCGGGCTCGCTGCGGGGTCGGGGCAGCTCAGCATCACTGCCAGCCCCCATCCCCTGCAAGCCACGCAGGTCGGCAGCCCCATTTACCTTCCTTCCCCAGCATCCCCCACCCCCCACCCAGGGCTGCTCCGGGCACACCGTCTCTGCCTGCCCTTTTTCTTCCACTTATTTTGTCATTAAAACATTTGCACTGCTAATGGGACAAATAAAAAAGCCCATTTGTTCCTCTTTATTACCCTGGGAGGGGACAGGGAGAGAGAGGAGGCTCCTCCTGGCTTGAACGGTGAATTTATTTGTCCTGCACTAAATTCTCCAGTCTATTCTCTGTTGACCCATCGCCTGATGTATGACATATTAAAGCCTATATATAACAAAGGGAAGAGCTGTGTAATGGCATGATTAAAGAAATCTGCCATTCTGGCTGCATTTCCCCGACTGTTTGTAATAAAGATGTCAGAGCGCTGAACAGATAGTGCCATAACTCGGCGCGCGGGGAGACAGCCCGCCCGGACCAGGAGCTGCGCCGCTGATGGTAAAAACCTCCACGAAGGAGAGGCAATGTCAACAGGAGCCCCCCAGCCTGAGCCCACCAGCCCCGGCCCCCCAACAAGCTATTCCCCAACTCCGGCTATTCCCAGTGTTTTCTGCTCCCCCAGCTCTGAACCCCGGACCGCAGTCAGGGCATGGAGGAAACCCAGCTCCCGCGCGGAGCGGGGATGTGCCGGGGTGCGGACCCCCCCGACACCCCACCGCCCGCAGGGCTGCGTCCCTCCCCGCTCCCTGCCCGATGCACGATTTCCAGCAAACCTCCCAGTTTGGCAGACCCGGGCAGCTCTGCCCAATTTGTGCTCCAAACTAGGGTCCCCCGGGGGGAAGGATGCAGCATCCTGCCAGATCCTATTGCCTGGGGAAAAGACATCCTAAGGCGATCCCGCAGCGTACAGGGGCTGTGGCTGGGCGCTCACCGCACTGAGATCCGGCCCCCGGAGACCGCGTCGCTTTGGTTTCGGTCTTTCCCGTGAAGCCATCGGGCTTCAGCAGGGCAGAACTCCTGTTCCGGAGGGCTGCAACATAAGATGGGCAGAGAGCCACCATCCTAGCGACAGCAAAGCAGGCGAAATCACCCGCGCGTCCCTCTACGGCAAGGAAAGCCAGGCGCCGAGACGCAAAAGACTTTAACAGAGAGAGAGAAAAAAATAAATTGGCAAGAGGGAGAGGCCAGCCCCAACGCAATCCTTTCCGAGAATCACTTTGCTGAACGATGCAGGAAAGCAGAGGAGCCCTTCCCGGCAGGAGCGCGGTGCCCTTTCGCTCACCCGCAGCACAGAGCTAAGGCGAAGCCGGTGATTTAACTACACCCGACGCCGCCGCTGGGCACCAGCCCCGGCACGGCTGCCCTGCAAAGCAAAGCGAAGCCGGAGCGGGGGCAGAGGCTCTCCGCATCGGTCCCGCTCTCTCCTCCCCACCTCCGACAGCAGCACGGCCGCCGCAGCCGGTGCCAGGGATTGCGCGAGTGGCACCAAAACCACAAGCGCCGACGCCTGCGCGCTCCTCGTAAACTCGCGGCAGTACCGCGGCTCCATCCCACCCACCGCGCCGGAGCCGCCGGTGCATTTTCCCCTCTGCAACAGTGACCACCCCCGGGACGGAGGCGTTTGTCACAAACGGGAATCTCTGGCGCAGCGCTAATGACGGATACGCTCTTCCCTCCTCCCTTTAGCAACGGGCAGCAGTAAAAAAATTAGGGTAAATCTGGGCATCGAGCTTGGGTGGAACTAAGAACAAAGCGTCATTCCCGCATCAATTAAGGAAAGGTCACTACGTCTCAGAGGCTGTAAAACAGCAGCGATAATGCAGTTTAAGGCTTTTTTTCTCAGCTCTGGTGGGAAAGCAATAAGTCACCCGAGTCCACCGCTGACTGACATCTGCGCTCAGGAAGCTGCATAATTAATGCCCGTCGGATCCTGCCAGGTGCTCTCCCTCTCAGGTTTTGATGGACGTCCCCATTACTGTACTTGGCTAAATGGCTTCCAGCCCTCCTGGAAACTCTCCATTTCTGAGCGCTAAAAGGCTGTTCCAGGGGGTTTCATCCCTGCTGCTCCCGCCAGCCCCCTCTGCCCACGCACCCCGGAGAGACGCAGCTGGGCACTGCGCACCGGCACGTGGGACCCCTGCGCGCAGCCCCTCCTTCTGCCCCAGCCCCGGCATCACCCAAACCCGTCTCCCAAACGGCTCGAAGCCTCGGTTCCCTGCGTCTGAAACGGGGATGCTGCTTCTCCCGCCTCCCAGGGTCACGGCGCTGCGGTGGCGGGGGCTGTGCCGGACCCGGCCCGCAGCCCACAGCTGCCCGCAGCTCGGGCACTGACCCCGTGCGACTTGCTGGGGGTGTCCCCTACCAGCCCCCAAAAATTCCCCCCTGCCTGCCCGGGCGCTCCCATCCCTCCGCCGTCGGGGCTGCCGCTGCCGCAGGGAACCGACCCCATCTGTGCGGCGATGCGGGAGGGCAGCGGATGCAGGATGCTGCGCTGGTGCCCCTCATCCCCCGCAGGGTATGGGGGTGCTCAGAGCCTCCCCAGCCCCAGCAGTGGCTCCAGCCCCCGCTCCTGCCCCTCTGCCCTTGTGCTTTCCCTCCACCCACGGGGTTCGGGCCGCTGGGTTCGCCGCAGCCGCTGCCTGGTGCATCGGCGGGCGCGGGGGGAGCCGCGCTTGGCTCCCATCCACGGCGCAGAGCTGCCCGCAGCGCCGGCAGGACGTCGGTGACTTGCAGCTGCTGGAAACCCAGTGGCCTCTGTTAAAGGCAGGCGGTGGGAAGCCCGCAGCACGCGGGGTGCCGCGACGCTTTATTTTTATACCAGTCAGCAAAACGGCCGGCTTGAGAGCAAGCTGAATGCCCAACCCCAGCTGTGCCCGAAACCTCCTTCCCGGTTAAAGAGGGAACGAATAAATGAAAATATGTAATATTCCGCAGCCCACAAAGGGGACGAGGAGCACTTAGGTGAATGGTACCTCGGGTGCCCCGCTGGCCTCTGGCTGTCAGGCTGCTTCGCACAAAAAGAGCCGCTCTAACGCGTTTCAAAGGCAATGGGAAACGCTGACACCAGGACGGAGCCGGCTTTTGAAATGCAACCTTTTCTTCTCGGCGTTTTTCTCGCTGCAAATGTATTTTCCGCTCTCAGCCAGAGAGTGGTGATGCTATTCCCTCCTGTTTGATTCCTGGACAAACTGAATTTGTGGCGATACAGTAGCCATCAGCAGGAGGGGAAAAAAAAAAGGGCATTTAAGCTGTGCTGGGGCTCAGCAGCCGCAGCACGGCACGTGCCGGGGCCACCGTCGCAGGGACGGCGGTGGCGGAGGCTGCGATGGCGGCTGCAGCCCCCGGCTGCGCTCCTGAATGCACGCGAAAAAGCAGCGACGAGGCTCCCTTCGGTGAGATTTCAAGGAGAGGATTTTTCAATACACAACTTCAAAGTGCATGAAAGGGGAAGGGAAGAGATGGCTATCAGGAGACAGGTTTAACCACATTAAAAGAGTCATCGCCCCCACCGAGACTTTTGCTCCATCCAGCTTTGATCCATTTTTTATCCATATTTCCTTTCATTTCTCCCCTTTTGTTGACGCACGATCAGGGAATCAATACCAGAGTGAGCGACGCTGAGACATGCTCTGGTTGTTAATCCCGTACCCGAGGCTGCTCCGAAGCCGCGCGCTCTGCCTGGGCCCGCGATTAACATTCCTATTCATGCCGAAATAACTGCGGCAAGATTTGTTGAATATAGCACTTGATTCGCTCTCAGACTGACTTCCAGGGTGCTCGGGACAGAATGTTCAATAGGTGTGAGCAAACCAGCTCAGCTCCCCCAGCAGACCCCCCCCCCGTGCCCAGCACCGTAAGGGTCCCTCCATCCGCCTTTGAGCTGGACACCCCTAAAATGAGAGGCGCCCCCAAAATCCGCCCTCCCGAAAACTCTCGAGGCAGAAGGACTTTCTTGGGTTTTGCCAAGAGCCTTATCACGCACGTCAGCCTGGGACAGCAGGGTCATTTTTGGGGAAGTTGGAAGGGCATTGAGGGGAGGTGGAGATGGGGAAAGAGAACACCAGAGAGAAGGAGAAAGAGAACTCGCTGTAAGTGACGACAGCATTCACCCTTTTAAAATAATTAATAAATGATTAATGGCATAAATTACCATAAGATGTGTTATGACATGTTGCAGAGACATTTATAAATGTCTATGGCTCAGTTTATAGCAGCCTTTATGCAGCGCTCATAAATTGAAGTGTGTAAATCAATGTGGCTGTCTCTAAAATGGGTTAGAGCACATCTTAAAATAATTTATAAGGGATAAGGCAATTTCTATATGCCCGTATTAACAAAGTCTTTATAAATACAATCTTCATCCAGACTCATCCTATTATAATTCAGTTACCGTATTAGGCACTCGAGAGATGATACGATTACCGCTACCTGAAGCTGTCCCCTCGCAGTGTCGGTGGGGACAATGTGCCAACAAACGCTTTGCCCACCCCGCTCCTTCCCAAAGACGAGGGACCGGGTGATGCCCTGCAGCCCCCCTCCTCTCCGCACGCGGCCATGGGACAGACCCGCTCCAGAAGCCCCCGCAGGGCAGGACGCCGGCACGCAGCATCGCCCAGCTCCTCCACGGGCAACGGAGAGCTCAGGGCACCCTACAGCCTCCGGGCGAGCATCACTCCCCACCGCCTCTTGGTGTGCAACCAGCACCGAATGCCGCCGGGACGCGCTTCCTCGCCCTCCCCGAACCCCCGGCACCGAGACGGGGTGTAACATAAGGAGAGGCGGGAGCCCCCCTTACCTTTGCAGGCACCGGCGGCTCCCAGGTGGTAGATGCCAGCTAAGACGCGCCAGATGGCCGTCTGCTCCTCCGCCGTGATGCCCAGCGTGCCCATGGCAGCCCGGAGCTGGGCGAACGCCGCCGAGGCTCTCTGCTTCTCCTCGGGCTGCAGGCAGAAGGAGACCGGAGGGGAAACATCTCTGCTGCCACCAGAGCATCACAGGCGCTGGGGACAGAGGGATACACACGGGGGGAACACAACAGGGCGTACAAAACCCATATGGCCAGCAGGGAAAAGGTGACAAGGGGACGTTAGGAACAGTTTGGGCAGCAATGGGGGAAGCCCCTGGCAGGTTCCTCAAGTGCCTGGTGCTAGGAGCCAGCCTGGGTACCTCTTCTCGTCATACAACCACACGTAATTCCCACTTCAGGAGTGTCTACAGAGCCGTTAAGCAGCCGCTGGAGATCATAGAATCATAGAATGGTTTAGGTTGGAAAGGACCTTGAAGATCATCGAGTTCCAACCCCCCTGCCATAGGCAGGGACACCTCCCACCAGACCAGGCTGCCCAAGGCCACCTCCAGCCTGGCCTTGAACACCTCCAGGGATGGGG
>VUYV01000156.1:970244-980759 GCA_008711295.1 Anarhynchus alexandrinus | reverse complement strand
GCGGAGTAGAGGGGCAGAATCCCCTCCCTCGCCCTGCTGGCCACACTTCTGCTGTTGCTGGATGTTTTATATCTTCTCACTTCTCACTAAACGCACCAGCCCAGGGGTGTGCTGGGGGCAGCTGAGCCCCTTCCAGCCACCGGCAGCACCTCATCTGCCCTCCTCCAACACCGCGGCCCCGTCCATTTTTTTAATAAATGCAGCCCCACCCCAAAACTAGGGCTTTCCCCCCCCGAAACTGAGGATTTTCAGTGCGGACACATGCAGCCCGGGGCCAGGCGCCGCATGCGCGCTCCGGCTGGTAGCACCCCTGCCCTGGCAAGGACCAGCCCGCCTGCTCTGAAGGATTTCGGCTCCTGCAGAGGCCTACGGGGTGGCTACTAATGAGAAAATACAGCTGAGGTCNACGCACCAGCCCAGGGGTGTGCTGGGGGCAGCTGAGCCCCTTCCAGCCGCCGGCAGCACCTCATCTGCCCTCCTCCAACACCGCGGCCCCGTCCATTTTTTTAATAAATGCAGCCCCACCCCAAAACTAGGGCTTTCCCCCCCCGAAACTGAGGATTTTCAGTGCGGACACATGCAGCCCGGGGCCAGGCGCCGCATGCGCGCTCCGGCTGGTAGCACCCCTGCCCTGGCAAGGACCAGCCCGCCTGCTCTGAAGGATTTCGGCTCCTGCAGAGGCCTACGGGGTGGCTACTAATGAGAAAATACAGCTGAGGTCTGTGATTTCTCCAGACTCAAAAAAAAAAATACCCCAAATACTTGTGACACCGGTGTCACAGCAGGGGTTATCCACCCCCGCCGCCTGCGGGGGTGAGCGCTGGGAAGCCGCCAATTAAATTTTCAGCCTCAGCATCCGCAGCGCCGCTCAGAAAGGAAAACCCGACAGATTTCTCCCCCAACTCTGACCCACCCCAACCGCTCTGGCTTTCCTGCTGGGCTGGTTCCAGAGCACGGGAACAACCCACCACCACCGGCCAGGCTGCGGCGCAGGATTCGAGTCCCTCGGGGGAGTTTTTGGGGCGTTCATCCTCCCACACCCCATCCCCAGCATCCTGGGTGCTCCTCGGGCAACTGTGCCATGCTGAGCCAAACAGCCGAGCCCGGCTTTTCGGGGACGCGTGTGTGCCATGGGGAACATCGCTGGGAAGGAGGAGAAGCGGTGGCGGGGACAGCGTTTGTCCCCTTTGCATGCTCTGGACTGAAGAAGCGCTGCCCGGGCCCAGCTCCTGCCGACCCTCTGCATCCCAGCAGGAAAACCTTATGGGATGGGATGGGATGGGATGGGATGGAGAACCCACAGGAATTAGGGGCTGCAAAAGGCAGGTAAAACGCTGTCTTGGAACCCAACTCTGCTGCTGCACCAGCAGAGCGAGGACCCGCAGTACCGCGCCGGGCCCTCCACGAGAGCCGCTACTCGCACAGCCGATTCCTTTGGCTGCCGGAGCGGAGCAGGAGCTCCTAATGAAGATTGAATATTGAGTTCATCAGTAGATGATGTAACTGCAAATTGCTGCGATTCATCCCGGCGCTTTGGCTCGCAGGCAGCGTGCCCGATCTTTGCAAACGGCTCAGACTAAAAAGGAGCTGGTGCTGGAAATCAGCTGCGGTGCTTTTAGCCCCTAAAAATCCCGTTCTGGGCTCTCCAAAGGATGCGCTCGCCCCCAGGAGTCACTGCCACGGGGAAATACTGGGGGTTGTTGACCCCGGAGCATCAGGACCTGTCACTGGGGTGCCTGGGGGTGTCCGAAACGTGGGTGCAGCCAGCAGGCAGTGGCAGCCCCGGTCCTGGCAGCGCCCCTGCTGCCGTGGGGCTGTCGGAGAGCTGCTGGAGGCTGTTTGGGCAGACCCCTCCTCACCCCCCAACATTCACTCTCTCCCTCCACCCGCCCGGTACGGCAGCACCATCCTGAGTCTCCCGGCAGCCACGGACCCCCACACATCCTCTAACGGGGGGGTGACAAAGGACATGCGCTGCAGCATCCCGCTGCAGGCGGCCGCGCGGCGCCCGCGTTTCTCCCTACCTTTGAGAAGGGCTTGATCCCGAAGGAGTTGCTCTCCGCCGCCTGGTGCAAGTGCAGCATCGTCCTGGAAGCAGTTAGAGCAAACGAGACTCGAGCTCCCTCCTCGCCTGCCCCCCGTGCCCCCCGGGCACCTGCCCTCTCCTCGGGGAGCGTCCCCGATGCTCTGCCCCAGCCCAGCACCCACGGAGCCCCTTTGCCGCCCCAGCGATGTCCCGAGGGGCTTTGTCGGGAAAGGCTCCCGTGGCTCTGCCCTGCGCAGGGGGACGGAACCGGCACCAGAGGCACCCGGAGCCTTTGCCCGGGCAGCCCGGGGATGCGCAGCTTGTGGGGAAAGCCAGCAGCAAACAGGGAAAGGGACCTCTGCCTCATTTCATCAGCCCAATTTCAGTTTTAGTGATGGGGAAAACAAAGCACGAGAAAATGCCCGTTTCCTAGAAAATCTCTAATATATAAATATATAAAAATCCCTGCAGCATCACCGATGTGATCACCCTCACAGTCTCTCTCTTATCAGAGAGGTCTCAAAACCCACATTGCTGGAGCCAACACGGGTATAAATCACGGGGGACCCCCCCCGGCGATGGGGGTACCATCGCACGAGCAGCCAGGCGAGGAGCGGAGCCGCCCGGTGCCGTGAGAGCCGCGCACCCACCTGTGCGCCGCATCCAGCCCCGCCAGCATGAGGGGGAAGACGTTGAAGCTGCTCTCTCCACGGGGCTGCTGGGCGACGCGGCCCCTCTCCAGCAGCATGGTCTGGGAAGGGAGCAGAGGCAGGCGTGAGCAGGGCATGCAGGCACGCAGGGAAGAGAGGGGAGCGTGGCACCCGGAGAACAGGGAGACGCTACCGGGAGATGCCCAGGAGGGGCTGGGTTTCTCCTTGCAGGGCCACGGCTGGATTTGGAGGCCGTGTGCCGGGGGGTGCGCAAGCAAGAGCCGACTCGTGCCCCCCCCGGTGCGCGTCAAGGGACGACATTTCAGGACACGGGCGTGACACCCGTGGTCCCTCCCCGCCCCCGGAGCTCTGGGCGACGCGATGGCTCTGACAGAGATGCTACAGCCCCTGCCGCAGCCACTGCCTGGGCTCGAGACAAGCCCGGATCAGCCTCAGCCCCAGCACGGCTCTCCTCCCACGAGCATCCCGGGAAGGTACTAGTGGTCCGGAGAGCACACGTTCCCGGGAGCACGTTCCCACTCCTGTGCAAGGCCCCCGGCCACGCTGGGCCACCAGCTCCCCGCGGCGCCTGGGGCGCAGGAGGGGCAGCAGTGGGGCAGCGAAGAGAAGCCGCGGTGGACCCCACAAGCAGACAGGGGCTCAAGCCCCCTCCTCCAGCAGGTGAGGCCTGGGGGCTCGCGCAGCTCTGATTGAAGCGCCTTTGCATAACAGCGATGGCGATAAAAGCCCCGAGATGCTCCTGCTCCCGGCTGACGTGTAAGGTGCTGCTAATGAAATGCTGAATTATGCATTTCCTCATAAACATTTCATTCCGGCGCTGGTTTCGCGCTCGCCGGCGAAGGAGGGGGTGGAGGGCTGTGGGGACCCTGCCACGCGGCTGGCAGAGCCCCTGCGTCTTTGGCACCTTTGGTGCAGGAGATGCAGAGAGGAGCATCCCTCCTCTCACGCCCAGCCTGGCCGGGCAGCGCGGCACAGCGGCTGTTCGCCCCCGTCCTGAGGACCCCCCAGTTTCAGCCACAGCCCTCCCGTCTCCCCAGGGGACACGGCCCGCGGGGTACCTGGAGGTGAGCAGCGGTTATCCGGCCGGTTGCACTGAAATCCAGCGACAGGACCATGGAGAAGCGCGTGGAGCTGCTGCTGTGGCCGGTGGTCACTGACCCGAAGGCTCCCAGGACTGTGAACATCGCCTGGATCTTCTCCACTGCAAAACCAGCAGCGGCAGCCCTCTGAGCCGCCCGGCGGTGGCTGCAGCCCTGCGTCGCTCCGGCGCTCGCCGGGAGAGAGCCAGACCCCGCAGCCTCTGCACCAGTGCAGCCTCAGGGCTGCCAACAGGCACTGGAGGAGCCTTCTCCAGTGGCTGCACCTCTGCTTGCTCCTCCCGGGGGTCTGTCCCGGCGCACGGGGACCGGCTGGGCAGGGGGTTAGCATCCAGCGCCGCAAGAGCGTGTGTGCACTGGCGGGAAGGGGATGTGCCAGCCTGCCCGCACCTCCACCCTGCGCCAGGCCGTTCGTCAGCCCTTTGCGAGAGCACGGCGTACCCGGAGCTCGCCCAGACCTTCGAAACCCAAACCTGCCCTCTAAAGCGACCGATTGCTCAACAGCGCTTCCTCTCGCATCACCAGTAACTTGAGCAGATGGGGAAAGCGCTGCCCCAAGCACACGACTCATTCCCTTCCAGCCCTTACTCGGGTGTTCGCCAAAACAGCGGATCTTTGGGGTCTGGGATGGGCAAGAGGCAGGAGCACCCGCAGCCCCGCCGCTCGCCTCCCCCCGCCTGCAGCCCTGCGCCCCCCCAGCCCGTGCAGCCGAGCCCCCCACAGCCCTCGGGAGCCACCCCAAAGGGGCACCAACCAGACCGGGAATGGGTCAAACGGAGACCATCAGACGGAAAGAGCATCACCTTTGCGTTCGAGCGCGCCCCCCAGCCTGCGCAGGCAGTCTCCGTGCGCTGCCTCTGCTCAGCACCAAGCACCCCGCAGCCCCCCCGCCACCGCCGCCACCGCCGCCAGGGCTCGGAGCTCGCAGCGGCCGCCCGGCCCCGTACCTGAGACCCTGCCGTCCACGCTGCCCGCCGTGCCCGCCAGGTACTCCAGAGCACTCTGGCAGCACGTGGTCTTCCCAGCGCCACTGCGCCCCAGGGGCATGATGGCCTGATCCTGCCGCTGCAGCAGCAGGTTCCTGTAGGCTCTCTGGGCCACCGAGCAGATGTGGGGGGGCATGCTGTCCCGCTTCCCCTTGAACGCCTGCGGGCAGGGAGAGAGTGGGAGAGCACATCCCAAAACGGGCTTCTTACAGAGAAAATCCCGAAGACGTTCGCACTCGGGGTGACGGTTTTTCCCCAGGGTGCAGAACCCCCCGACTCACAGGGGAAGAGGAAAGGCCACCCNCTCTGCTGGGCCCCACACCCCGGACCCCTTCCCTCCCCGGCCCCAGCACCCCCTGACTGCTGGGGGAGCGTGGTCACAGCAACACAGGGATTTTCTCTGGGAAACCAGAAAAACTCCTGTGCTGGGAGCAGTGCCCAGCTGCAAGAGTCCCTGGCCCCCAGTGTCCCCAGCCCTGAGCATCCCCAGTCATGAGCATCCTCCAGAGCATCCCCGGCCCCAAAGCATCCCCAGTCCCGGGTGTCCTCAGAACATCCCCAGCCCTGAGTATCCTCAGTCATAAGCATCCTCCAGAGCATCCGTGGCCCCAAAGCATCCCCAGCCCCGAGTGTCCCCAGTCCTGGGTGTCCTCAGAGCATCCCCAGCCCCAAGCACTCCCAGCCCCTAGCATTCCCAGCCCCTGGTGTCCTCAGAGCATCCCCAGTCCTGAGTGTCCCCAGTCCCAAGTGTCCTCAGAGCATCCCCAGAGCAAAGCCTCCTCAAGCATGAGCCTCCCTGGTCCCGAATGTCCTCAGCGCATCCCCATCATCGAGTGTCCCCAGTCCCGAGTGTCCTCAGAACACCCCCACCCCCGAGTGTCCCCAGCCCCCAGTGTCCTCAGAGCATCCCTAGCCCCGAGTATCCCCAGTCGTGAGCATCCTCCAGAGCATCCCTGGCCCCAAAGCATCCCCAGCCCCAAGCGTCCCCAGTCCTGGGTGTCCTCAGAGCATTCCCAGCCCCAAGCACCCCCAGCCCCCGAATGTCCTCAGAGCATCCCCAGCCCCGAGTGTCCCCAGTCCCAGGTGTCCTCAGAGCCTCCTCACCCCCGAGTGTCCCCAGTCCCGAGTGTCCTCCGAGCACCATGGCCGGAGCATCCCCGCCGCCCTCTGACGGTCCCACGGTGCCATCTGCCGGCACCGCAGCGCCCGGCGCCCTCCGCCACTGTCCCCACGGGGGGGTTCGGTGAGCGGTTCCCACGGGAGATGCCATCCGCCCCACGGTGTCCCCCCGAGCTCACCTTCCCCGAGCTGGGGCTGGCAGCGCAGCGGGGCCTGATGGCCACCAGGCTGGGCCCGGCGTAGGTGTAGGGCAGCCGCGCGCCGTAGCGCTGCTGCAGCGTGTGCATGGCGCTGCACTCGTTGAGGCTGACGAGCGCGCTCAGGTCCTCAGCGTAATCCAGGCTGGGGGGGTTGGTCTGCAGGAAGAGAGCCAGACCCCCTCCCTCGAGCTCTGCCGTGGTGGCACGGGCTGTGCCGGACCCCGCCGGCACCCCGGCATCACAGACACATCCCACCAGGGACGATGGCCCGAGCACGGGGGCTGCCCTGGGTCTAATCCTGCCCGGGCACTGCCATGCACCGGGCGCTGCGGGCAGGGCTCCCGTTCCCCACACCAGCCAAAACTGAGGAGGGGGCTCACCCGCTGCACGCTGTCCTCGTCCACCTCGGTGACGCTGCCGTCCGCCTCCCGGCGCACCCTCACCCTCCCCGCCGGCAGCTCGGGCGTCCCCACGTCTGGCTTCAGCTGCGTGGCTGCAACGAGAGGCCGATGAGTCCCTGCGGCGCGGCACGGCCGAGGCAGCACTGGGCAGAGCTGGCTGCGGCACGGGGAGCTCCCGAGGGACCACCTCCGCCGGGGCATGGCTGCGGCACGGTGCCGGCACAGCCCCCGGCGCCCACCCCGCTCCCGACCCACGGCCGGGCTGGAGACAGCGGGTATTTTGGGTGCTGCAAAGCGAGAGCAAAGGCAAGTTACCCAGCGTGAATCCGTCCTGCTGGATGAGCCAAACCTTCTCCGCTTCGTACCAAACGTCCCTCGGAGCCTGCCGGGAGGAGAGAGGGGAACCGTGCGGGAACCGGCACAAAACTGCGCTGGACAAACTGTACGTGCCCCATGGGGAGCGACACCCCCAGGCAGAACCCCTGCCCCTCCGCTGCCCCCCGCCCCAGCCCCCCGCTGAGCCCACGGGAACGGGAGGAGCTGCAGGAAACCAGAAAATGGCATCAGCCCCCCAAAGACACTGGGGAGCAGCCCGGCCGGGCTGCAGACACGTTACCTGGTCCTGGTCCTTGGCCGTGCTCTCTCCTGTCTCTTTGCTCTCTCCCGGCGCCTCTTTACTTTCTCCCGGCACCTCTTTACTTTCTCCCGGCTCTTCCTTCGCCTTCCCCACCTCCTTTACCACATCTTCGGACTTTTCTGGGATCCCCCCCTGTTCCTCCTTGAGCCCCTCTGGCTTGTTTGTAGTTTTTCCAGGCTTTTTGATTTCCTTTGGCTCCTTCTTGCCACCCCCGACATCTTTCTTCATCTTCTCCGGCTCTTTCCTCACCGGCGCCGGCTCCCTCTTGGCTCTCGCCTTGGCCGGGGGCTGCTCGTGGCTGGGGGGTGCCCCCTTCTCCTTCTTGGGGCTCTCGGGGCCCGTCTCCTTCGGTGTGTGTCCCTCCTTCGCTGGGACTTTGCTGCAGCGCTGGGGGCCCTTGCTGGGTGCAGTGGCCGGAGCCGGGGGGCTGCCCCCCGGGCGGGGGTCCTTGGGGGTCTTCTCCAGGCACGCCGGCTTCGCTGCTTTGGGAGCCTCCGGGCAAGAGGTCTCCGCTGGTTTGGGGGCCGCCGCTGCCGGGCCAGGCGCAGGGGACGGGGCTTTGCTGGGGATGGCCCCCGCTGCAGCCTTCCCGGGTGGCAGGTCCTTGCGTGGGGGGCCCAGGACCCCCTCGCCCCCCTGCCCCTCTGCGTGCAGCCCGTTCTGCAGCGGCTGCCCCGCGCTGACCGCCTCTCCTGCGGCAGCTGGGGCGTCCCCGGCCCGCGCCTCGCCGTCCTCCCCCGTGGGCTGCTGAGCAAAGGAGAGGAGCCGCGTCCGACAGGGACAGGGTGAGGGACCCCTCCCCACCCCCGGCCCCAGGAGCCGCAGCCACAGCCACAGCGGGACGCCCGTGCCAAGCACCGCCTGGCAGGACACGCAGCTCCAGCCCCGACCCCCCCGGGCTCGGCTGATGGCCACGGGTGGCTGCCCGGACCCGGCCGCATGGTTGCAGTTGGTGGTGACATCCTCCTCCTCCTCCTCCTTTTCCTCTTCCTCCTCCTCCTACTCCTCCTCCTCCCTCTGCTGGGCCACATCCCGCCCCTCCACCCCACTCAGTGCCGTGCCCAGGGACGCCCCATGCACTCCCCTCCCCGCGCTCAGTGAGCCGAACCGGAGAGCCTCACGGTCTGCTTAATTACTCGCCTTCCAATTAAGCAAGCCAGGAATGGCAAGTTGCATTAATGAAGTCTCCAGCATTAATTGCTCGAGGCTGGTGGCTGGCCGAGCTCGATGGCGTGCCGTGAGCCCGGGCCTCGCTGCACAACCCACCTCGCGCAAAAAAAGAAGCATTTTGGGGTCGTGGTGCCTTGAACGGGAACGGCTTTGGGCTGGGGACAGACGGGGACAGCCAGGCAGGACGCCACGGCGCTGCGTGGGGCTCATCACTGCTCACCTCCTCTTTGGCGCTCGCCTTGGTTTCCTTCTTCAGTTTCGCCGCCTTGGCTTCCTTCTCGGTCTCCCGCACGAGCTGCTTGATGAACCCCCCGGGGATGACCGACAGCAGCAGCGGGGGGGCAGACGGGGGCGGCCCCCGGTCCTCGTCCCGTATCTGTTTGCAGGAGCAGAGAGGGGGTTACGGGGCAGGGCGCGGGGACGGGAGCCCCGGCAAAAGACAGCCCCGCGGGCGCGTTAGCGGCACGAGCAGCAGAGCAGCGGCACCCCGCTCTGGCGGCGGGGCCAGCCGCGGGCACCGGGCAGGTTGCCGTGGGCCACCTGTGAGCGCCAGGCTGCTTTGGGGATGCTGCGGTGAGCAGGAGGAGAAGCACCGAGAAGAAAAGCCCCGCAGCGAAGCACTGAGGTTTCCGCACCCCGGCAAGGACCGGGCGCCATGGGGAGACTGCAGGCGCTGCCCAACGCCCCGCACCGCCGCCACGGCCACGGGGGGAACCGTCCCGGCTGCAGCGAGTCACGAAGCCGTTCTGGGCATCACCGCGGCCGCACGCAGACCTGCTGCGTGCCGGGCCCCAAGGCGAAAGCCGGCCCCGCTTTCCACAGCTCCCTCAGCGAAGGGAGCCATCCCCAGCCGTGCCACCACGCAGCAGCGCCAGCGCCAAACCCCACAGACGCCCCCCGAGGCTCAGCCCCACGGGGAACCGCGTGCCCCGAGCGGCGGCAAAATCGCTCGAACCAGAACCGCCGGGCTGCGAAGGGACAGACACAGCAGGAGCAGCGTGTGCGGGGAGGCGAGGGGACAGCCCGGCTGCAGTGCATCCCCCCGCCCGGCGCGGAGCCCCCCAGGGCAGCCCGTGAGCATCCAGCCCCGAAACACCGCCGGTGCCACCCCGGACTGAGACTTTCCTTCTGCTCCCAGAGCGCGAGGCGCGAGGAGATGGCCATGGCGGCGGCGAGACGGGACGGCGCTGTACGGAGAGCCGCGGGGCCACACCGGGTGCGCGAGGTGGAGAGAGAGGAGAGAGTTAGCCAGGGACTCCCACCGGCCCCGGGGCCGTGCCGGGGGCCGCGCCAGGGTTGGCAGCACCACCACCTTGCTGGGCATCGTCCCAGTCCGAGCTCACGGCACTGGCCGGAGCGCGGCAGCCCGGGCACGGAGGGGACAGGTCGTTTGGCGGTGCTGGGGAGGGCACAGCCATGTGCAGCCGCCTCCAGCCCCCGGCACGGCACGGCGAGAGGCCTGGGGGTGTCGGGGAGGTGGCGACACGGGGTGTCGGTGTCCCAGGGGCGGTGCTGGGACCCCGCTGCCCTGCGCTGGGTGGCACAGGGTGGCCGCGGGAAGCCGCCCGTCCCCCACTTCGGGCTGACCCCAGCTTCTTCACCTGTCGAGGTCATTCATGCACCGAGCGGGTCGGGGCTCGTCCGGCCCTGCCGCGCGCACCGCCAGCCCCATCGCCTTGTACAGTAAAGGGCAGGAGCGCCGGCAGCGGCCAGGAGCCGGCCGAGGAATGTCACTTGCCTTCTGGGGCGGCAGCCCCGGCTGCCACGTGCCCTCGCTCCCGTCGGGGACCCGCGCGGGCCCCCACGCTGTCCCCCCAGCCAGGGCTCGGCGGCTGGGGGTGGGCGCCGGCCCCGAAGGGCACAGCGGGAGCCCTGAGCCCGCGGCAGGCGACCCGGCACCCGCCAGCGAGAGCGGGATCCCGTCCCTGCTCCGCACACGGGGAAACTGAGGCACGGGGGGGCCGTGCCCCGACCAAGCGCACAGCATAGCACCAACAAGGGCTGTGGACCACCCCCCCACCCCACCCCCCCAGAGAGCAGGATGCGGCCCCATTTGGGCCACCGCCGCGTGGGTCTGGTCGCCACGCAGGACCCGGAGGGGGGTGGGGGTGGGGGGGTGTCGCTCTGGCTGCCACCCCGGACCCGCTGCCACCCCCGTTGGTGCCCAGAGCCACGGCCGCTGAGGGGTCCCTGGCCACCACCACCACC